>WYDF02320809.1:0-14443 GCA_009867245.2 Adranes taylori
ACCTTTGTGGTCTCTCATATATGATTCGCAATTTTCGATGATTGCTTGCTTAATTAAGAACAACTATTATAATTAATAACTATTGTAGTTGTAGAGAATCTTAATGCTTAATGCAATTTTCAAATAGTGAGTATTATACATTCTATCCGAGCATAACCGAGGCGGGTCGCTAGTATTTAATAAATCGTAACTATTCAATAGTCGTGCGAATAATGAAATACTTTAAGCGCCTAATATAATAAAAAAAATGTCCGTTGATGAGGGGTCCGTAGGTGAGAGATTCGACTGTATTTCAAGAAACAGGAAAGAAATATATTCCATTCGCCTACCTATGGATTTATATATTGTTTGAAATGTTCAATATTTAACTTAAGCTCCATTTGCGAGCTTGCTATTTTTAAACTAATTGTTATCTTGTTTACATTTAGCAACACATGTTCTATTACAGTTTTCCTTTCTCTATTATTTACCAAAGGTAGTGTCAAAACGTGTCTACCATCCAAATTAATTTATAGTCACTTCTAATTTCGTACATTAAACACATTGATTTTATAATATGCTAATACAAATTATTTTTATACATCTATAAAGATTCAATATATATTTTATCTGGTATATACATTGTGCATTATCTATTAATATTACCAACATCATTTTAAAGATTTTAAACTCAAATTTATATCGTATTATCAATTTAATATCAAGATTTATTGGTCACAGCCCTTAATTATAATGGTAGGGGGTTGAAGCCTGTGTGAATTGATAGAGCTTTGCACCCTGTATCCCATAAACTTAATTCCATCCAGCTTTAATAGGAAGCAACATATTGGCAAATTTCAATTAATGTCATTTCGGTGTGCGCGAAATACCGAAATGTGTCATTTAGGGCAAATGCTTAATCGTTACGCATAAGTTTTTTGAAATTCGCGGGGCTTATGGCCAATATTTTGATTATCTAATGTAATTACGTCTATCAATTTTAATTTGTTTTGATATAATCGGAATTAGGATAATATACGAAGATATATGAACAAGTACGTGGCCGGTGTTTTGTTTATACATTAAATATGGATGTATCACTATCTATTTACGTGACCTCAAACGTAACGTGCCAAATGCTCTCATTAACGTCGGATGACGACAATATACGAATATAGTCGACAAAATATGAACATATGTGGGCCGGTGTTTACAAATTTTTTAAACGCACATAATATCACCTAAACAACAGGCTCCATCTCCCGCCGAATGTAAAGTATTATAAGCAAGCAATAACGCAGACATGCATTTCAAAATTGTCACAAGTAATAATAAAACGTCAAATATTACTGCCACAAAACGTCAAAAATGCTTATCAACACGATTATATACGAAGATCTACGAACGACGACGAGCCCCCAGCGCAGATCCCCAGCTCATGCCCACTCAAAAGTCAAATCTGGGATTCCTCCAAAAGCACAAAGAACTTTTTAGTACTTCAGGTACTTTTTAGTACCTGAGGGCGGTGTTCATACCATGTTCAATCCAATTATCGTTATATTAATAGGAAGATATTTATTGTGTTATGTATTATTTTAACAGATATTGGGCCAATTTAGCTATACCTCATGGCACCAATGGTTTTCATGCGGTCTGCCCGTTCTGCGCTTCACCACTTACTGGAACGCCCGGATACATACGTCTGATTTTTCAAGATAACGTTGACTAAGCAACACTAAACAATCATAAAAGAAAATGTAAATTTATATTACGAGAACTGAAGTAGCAGGTCATAGAATAATTAATTTGATTTATAATGGTGAAAAAGAGTTTTGATATTTTCAAATGTAATACTGACTGAACAACTTAAATTTAACTCACAACAATTAGGGGCATTTATGTTTTTAATATTTTGCTATTTTTGAGTTTCAAATAATTCTTAGATTTCTTGATTTATTTTGATTTATTTGTTGATAAAAGAGTTCTTGATTTATTTATTTCCATTATTGCTTTTCTAAGGAATTGGTGAAAAAATTGTAATATTTTATTTGCCTTAGAAATAAACTTATTTATTAATGTACGTAAAATATTTAAGTAACTTTCTTCAATTATCCCCTAATTGCTAGGAGCTACGGCAAAACTTTTAGTTAATTTGCGATCTTGCCACTTGTACGTATTTTATTTGAAATTAATTTTGTACTTCAAATGAATCAAATCCATCCAAAATTGATCTAAAAGAAAATATTTTAGGACTTGAAATATTAGTAATAGAAAAATTTCTCAAAATATTTATATTGAAATAGAATTATATTTATAAGATACGCAGAAGAAAATACCTAAAAGTTTTATTGAAATTTTATTTAAATCAATGCAAACATCACAACGTTAATTTTTAATTGTAAATATAATGATCGCGTAACTTAATGTTATATTTAACAGGTTGAGTCCCGATCAGCTACAAACATGTAACTACAGTCCGACATTAAATATTAAGAAATTTTTTATTTTTATTGCATTTATTTATCATTACAGTATGTACAGTACCTAATGTACATTTTGTCGTAGAAATTTATTTAATTAATGTTTTTTTACAAAACGCTGACTGACAAGGATTCACCCTACAACGTAAAATTTCTAATTACGGACTATTTTTGTCAGTGAGAGCTGTGTCTTTTATTGCTTGCTTCGGCTAGCTTGTCTCTGCACCTGTGTGCATACTCCTATTACCATGCTACTACATATAAAAGACTTTGTTCAAGGTTTAATTAGATGCAGTAGAGTTTAATTAACGATAAATGATATGTTCGACATTTAAATTATAAAACTTATTTACGGTAAAACTGTCCGTAAATCACTGCCTTTTTTCCAACAAGTTCGTTTAGTAAAGCAAGCTTCTTCCTTACAGTTTCCGTTTCTGATTTTGCGAAGTGTTCATAACAATGTAATTTTACGTAAATATAAATAGTCTGTTAAACTAGATATTACTGTAAAAGCTCAGAACTTCTCTTACTACTGATTTCAATCGTGAAAGATATTTTCCTATAATGTATGATAGATTCAACATGAATTAATTAAAAACGTTGATTTAATTAAAATAAATATAATAATTAAACTGATATGTATGATACAATAATATGTCCGTTCTTTCATATCGCGTCGGAACAGAGGGCAACATATTGCTGCGTATTCCCGTCCGCGTTATTTAATTTGAAATTTCCGCTCCTATCACTGTGCGCTCCTGCCGTGCGATCGTCCTCGTAATCTGACAATCGTGGTGGTGTTCGACGCCGACGGCTCTGTCTTTGTCTTCTTTTGACGTTCGCCATTGGGACTTTCAATTACATTTCCCTGCTTCGTTATTACCATTTGCTTCTGGATCACTATAATTCTCTTCATCTACTTCACTCAAATCGCTGGTTTTAGCATTACGATATATTTTAATTTGACTCACATCTACTGTAGTTTGTAATTTTCTTGCCAGAATTCTATCTGCCGCTAGGCAAAACTTCTGTAATAATATAGGATCCTTTATATTTATTTTGTGTTTTTGTAGGCATTCCTGTTGCTACAATCGCACCTTTGATGGATATTATACTGCCGACTTCATACAAGGGCTATTTGTTTTTTAAAGACACTTACATCTGGTCTCTTATTTTCGTCAGTAAGTTTTTCATAAACACAATGGTCATAGTTTAGCTCATATCCATACAAAGCTTCGAAAAAAATAAGTGTTTTATTAATCGCAATATCTATGTTCTTCCATCTCTTAAATGTACTAGTTTCCATGGTACATATATGAGAATATTAGCGAATGTTTAATGTCCCTTTCGAAACTGAAGTCCTTAAAATTTGATGAGATATAACATGTACCTCTATTTGATACGATTCTACGGGAAATCCCGTAGGTAGCTATTACATGTTTTAGGCTATGTGTTACAGGTCCAATCTTAAACTGTAAATAGTCTTACGAATTTTGTTGATTACCTTTTCTCGAGGTTATTAAAGGGCCATAGTGATCGATGCGTATAGGCGCAAAAGGGCGGCCGGGTGCAGGAATATGATGCAGTAATCCAGGTTATTTTCCCAGCCTTATCTTACTTAAAAGAAATACACTTAAACATGCCCTCAAATCATATTTTATGCACATCGATTTCCACATAGAATCCATGTACATTCTACCTATGTACATCGATTGTATTCGATGTGCATTCTTGTACAACATTCTATGTATATCACATATTTTTGCATCTGAATATTATTTATGGTAACAGTTTTGCACAATCGACCTTCTTTCAGTATGAATCCTTGCACTACTTCCCGAAGTTTTGCAGAATATGGATAAAAATTTTATCCCAGTATTGTATGGTTAAGATTTCATCATTTATACTAGTGATGTTTAGAACTTTGTAACGATGCAATGTCTTTTCATGTACACATCAGTTACACACGTGAAATGTAGACCGATTAAATAATTTCGAAATTTACCCAAAGCATAAGCCCAATTTACCCATTAACTCAAATTCGTAAAATGAATATCTTGATACAGTATCAGAGGTCTTTTTCGACACATAATACATTGGACGTAACGAATTGTTAACACTGTCCGCTGTTTCTGAATATTTCGGTACAATCTGCGTCTCCGATGAGCTCATGGCTTGGCTCTGACACGTTATTATCTTTTATCTCCATTTTTATTAGATCTGTGCGACCTAATTCATCAAAATTAAATTCAAAACACTGGACGTGTTCATTGAATAAGTGTAAAAGTTGATTTTTAACATTCGAGTTAGTATCTTCACTTAAATTTATCACGTCTTCCGTAATTGATTTCATAATAAATACAGTTTCCGGTATTCAAAATGGTTTGATTGTCACTATTTTTAAGGTTACGAACATTCGTGTTATCACCCCATTTTCGTCACGCGCTCTATTTGAATGTCATTTTCGAATGGATTTGGTACAACCGCTTTATTGTAAATATTTTCAGTTTTCGCACGGATTAAATTAATTTTACCTGCTTTTAAACCGCAAATATCTCCGCTGAATTTTAATTACCTGTTATATAAAAATATTCCAACAGTTCGGTTTTTAGAAAGTTTTTACCTTGTATGAATTTTAAAGTTTCTCCTGCTTTAATAAGTGAAATACATTTCTTATTTATAAAAGTGCGTCCTAAAATAATCTCATGTTGTTGGGAATATATAGGGCTAGCGCTAGAAATTTGCAAATTAACTCCAATAACTCTTTTGCAGGTGGTGATATTTGATTTTTCACTGCTGTATCCATATAATTGTACACGGGTTTCGTGCCCTTCCGCGTTCGAATTCTTCGCGACCGACTCGCGCATATTGCACAGACTCGCGCCGGTGTCTACAAGACAACTAGTTTGCTTGTCATTAATTAATCCCAGGTAGTGAACTTATTAATGGTGTTGTCGTCGATAGCTCTTATAACCAACGATTTTTCCTCTTTGCAATCTCGTTTTAGATGCCCTTTTTTAACATTTTAAAACATTTCAAACCTGGGAGGTGTAAGACTCTGACTGAAATTCTCTGATTATGTCTTCCTTGATTTCCTCTATTTGCGTCGCTAGTTTGCGTCTTGTCTATTTGCGTCGTCCTCGCAATAATTTTGAAACCAGCAGGGACTCAAGAATTAGGTCGTGCACTATCTTCAAAATTTCTAAAGAATTCAATTACATCACTACTAGCTGCTGGGTCATAGTACATGGGTGCCACAAATTTTGCCTTTGATAGTACCTTGGCTAAAGTCTGAGGAAATTGTTGCGGAATTTGGCTTAGCACAAACGTTTAATTCGTATCTGAACTATAAGAATCACAAAATTTGTTTCGAATCTTTACCAGCGTAGATCATATTTAAAATGAATCCATCTTGTGTTTCATTTTGTTCCATACTTGTGACTTATTAGCTGAATGAGACGTGAGATTAAATGAGTTCACCTTAGTGAGTGTATATCCTGTCAGGGGATCATTGGTTTAATTGATTGACAAATTTTGACCTGGATATAATGTATACTTTAGATTTCTTAAAATGCTTTCTGAAATTGGCTGATTTTTGAAAAGTTTATCTTCACCATTATGATTGAAATGATCGAAAAATTGATAATTTGTAATAATATTTGCTATAAACGAGATCTCGACATTGATTGTTTGAGTGTAGAGTGAAAATATAAAACATGTTCCCTCCTTTGAATTCGCTTAAATGAAAATTTCACTGTTCCACTAAGAAAGCAAATATCAACGATAATTTCGGGATAGGCGCAAACAAAATATTTAGAATTCAATAAATGGCTTTATTGGTTTTCAAAATATTCCCCCCCCCCCTGAAAAACTACGCGCCTGTTTTTGACTTAAATTATGCGGTATCCATAGAGAACATATTTTTCTTACACCTAAATGATCATGCAAGATTTGATTAATCTGTTTGATATCAATGTCTAAACAAGACTGAATTTCCGCATGTCACATGACGATCTACCATTATCATTTCTTTTACAGCATCAATGTTTTCTGCCGTTTTTTTTGGGGTTGTTGGTTGACCTTCACGAAATTCTTCACTAGGACTGCTCCGACCAAATTTAAATTCTTGATACCACTGGAGAAACACAGTTGTTCATGGTGGTGCCTCGTCACCAGAAGCAGTTTTTAGATCATCCAAATACTATTTTTCACTTTTCTGCAATCGAAAATAAAAGAGAATCATTGGTCGAAAATGTTCATGTTTTAAATCCGATTATATTTTCTTTCCGATTATCGTTACTTTAAAATTAAATTGTACTTAAACTGCTCACTATATTAAATTTCTGTCACTTGTGTTTATCACAACAAATGTCAAATTTTACAAATGCTCATGCGTCAAACATCAGATAACTACAGGGTTGACATATCCCGAAATTAAAGCAGCAACTCTCGTATTTGTGTTATTTTCAGACTAGTGTTTTTTTTGAATGAGTGTTTCTTTTGAACATACTTCATTTACACTGCGTTTACCAGTTGAAAAGTCTCTTCCTCAAAGAACGGTAGAAAACAATCAGTTTGACATTAGGATTCGAATCTATATTCAATTTAGGTGTGCCGGCAAAAGGAACGATTAGTATCGTCCACAGTTTCAGTTGAATGTCAGAATTTACATTATCAAAGCAAGAAAAGACATTGGATCGTTACAATATTGTGTTTTTGTGCCGAAACTGTGTACCTTTAGTACACTCGCATCAACTTTACTGGACGCGCGGTTGTACTTAGAAACTCCTGCGTCTAGTAAACTAGATGCTGGGATTCAACCTATTAAGTCGACACGGTATAAATACATAAATACTGTATTTGTTCATGTTGCTTTTATTAAAAAATCAAACTATCTTGTACAAGTACTATTTCGTTATTATTACGATATTATTTATAATTTCTGTTATACCTTACTTTCTCTTTGTGATAAATAATTAATATTTTATCCAACGACATGTTATTAATTATTGAAAGCCTAGAATTGATGTTATTTTTATTTTGTGAATGTAATAAAATATTTTTAATTTTAAGTTTTATGTACTAATTTTGAATCTATTTATAACGATTTAAATTAAAATCTTTACATTTACGCTTTTCGTTAGGTAAGTGAAGACTATAATGTATACCTTTCATCAAAGAGTAACAATGACTTCAATCTTAAAGTTGTTTAAGATAAGGAATGCCGGATAAAAACACAACCATTAATGAATTTTTCTCAATCGTTATATTTTTAAGCAACTAATTCAATAAATAACATTTTATCACATTTTCTGTCACGAGACGATTATAATGTTTTCGGCTCCTTGTTGAAAACATTATAACCGTTAAACATATTTATATCTAGGTTATAGTCTCTCATTACTATTGTCCATTTATTTATTGGTTGTTCTTCCAATATGTTGTCCAGTTTCTCTAGAAACATTTCTTGTTTCCGTTGGGTAGTCTGAAGATCATAATGTCCACTTTTTCGCTGATATTGCACTCGTTCCGTCTTTTATTTTCAATGGTTTTACTTTATGAATTTTTATTTTATTTTATGAATTTTTATTTTATTGCTCAAATATAGACATACACATCCTCTTCCACCTATCAATGCAGCATACTATTCCTTTTAGGACTATTTCTTCCATTTGCAGTAACTCATTTAGATTCGGATATCTTTTTTCTTCACAGAACCTACCTATTGTTATATCTACAGCGTTCGGCAGAGCATATGTTTAAAATTTCTAAGTATTGTCAGTTACAGGCTTTTAAATTGGTTTCTTATCGTTTTGTACCTGCTTCATTTGTGTTCAATCCATCAAAGTCTTTAGACCTTACAGTTGCTTCTGGCTTTCTACGTTTTGGTGCCATCCTTAGTAGTTATTGTAGCTTTTGGATTAGTTATTTTGCGTTTGCGTATAGGTGCGACACCAGTAGGTTTATTTCTTGGACGTAAGTTATACTGATGATTTGGAATATCTGCTGGTAATTGTTCCAGAATATCATATTCAATATTTTGTTTTTGTTTAGCATAAATTCAATTTTATTTTGAATTGCTTTTTCCATTTGATTTTGAATGTAAAACTGTAGTTTTCCGTATATCAAATGTTTTAGTTCTTACCAGAATTTTCATTCTTAATAAAATTAAATGTGTAGTTAATAAATAAAACAATTTACACAAATATTAATTACATGAAGTATGTTAAAATTACTTAAGAATCTAATCACATATAACATGTAACTGCAAAATTCTAATAGGAAGATGTGTTCCAGGATCAATTCGTTCCAGAGTCTCACGAATAATATTTTCCGAAGACAAGTTATACAACAAAGAAGAAAGTATACAACCCTGCCTTACGTCTCTTAATATTTGTATGCCATCTGTTATACCATGTTCTCTGTGAACTGCAGCTGACTTTGCATTTTTATATAGATTAACGATAAGTACGTCATTATCAATACTGAAATTTTAGCGCTTTTACAAATGTCAGCTTAATTTTTTTTTAATAATGAATCCTTTACCCTTTTAAACAAAAGGAAATGTAAACAAAAAAAAAATTAGGCGCTTGTTTGTTTTAATACAAGTAACGTAACAGATTATCATGTATTTTTTTCTGGAGCATTCCTTATAATTGAAACTTTAATTTTTATTTTATTACAATAAATTTTTAAATAATGTTTTAATTTTGTATGATAGAAAATATTACTTGTACATATTTTGCTTTACTTATTGCACTGTAAAAATATTTATTTTCAGCGCCTGATATGTTACTGTTTTAATTATTAATATTATTTATTGGATTTTTTGAAGGAATTTAATTAGGTTTATGTATTGAAGCAAAAAAAAATTATGAAACATTGAACCGCAGATGGAAATTAAAGTGCAAATCGTGTGAATAATATTCGAAGACTGGTTAGAACTTAGAATTTATATTTTTTATCTTAGAGTTTATTATTTTGTAATTGTTAATTAAGATTTATATGTGCATGAAATTATATTCAAAATATGTCGAAATAAAATTAAATACTAATTTAAATAAAAATTCATATTTTGTTATATTAATTAGTCGTAAACAATTTGCTCTATACATTGCTAAAATTAAACAAGACTAGTGTATTTTTTTAATCTTCTTACAAACTCTCATAAAAACTGGAATATTATGTCAAAGGCCCAACACTTTAAATCTTACAATTCTTTTTAACTGGAAGTCAAATTGTGAGTATAGAGGGGAAATCGTCCGAACCTGGAGTAAAATATGAAGTTCCGCAAGGTTCCATACTAAGACCCCTACTATTTATAATATATATATATATATCAATGATATACCAGGAATGGTCGCTGTTTCCTTATGCGGATGATACTTCGTATTCATCAAATAATGAGAAACACGTAATCCAAACTAATGTGTCATCAAGGTTCGCAGCAAAATAAAATTTGATAAAAACAATGTCTCCCAATGGAGCATAAATTTCTTTGGTATTCACATCCAAGCTAATCTTACGTGGTCGGTGCATCTTCAAGATGTTATTGCAAAAGCAGCAAAAAAATTTATTCTTACTTTGTAAAATAAGTGAAAATGTCAACCAGATGCAATGTCCCCATCTGTATATTATGCATACATCCAATATTTTGTCACGTACGGATTTAAACCCTGGAGAAGTTCGCATGAAGCGTTTCAGGTGTTCCGATTGCGAAATCGTGCAATTCGAATCATAGCTGGAATCAGGCTATAGGAGTAGAATATTCTTCTAGCAATACACATTTAATTTTCTCAAAAAAGAAAACCGCTGGTGGCAAGTCGTCTTATACCAGATGTTTAATGGAAACCCGGTATAAGTTAAAACCACACAATATGAAGAATGAAATACATATATTTATTTTTGTATCACAAACTTATAAGATCCAATCTTTATTCCAGATTTATAATCAGAATTGTGTAAGAAGTAAAATACCAAATGAATCAAGTAATTAGAGAAACATTTTTTTATTTATTGTACAATAATTTAATATAACTATTGAAGCATTGAAAATTAGAGTGAATTAAATTGGCGTTAAACTATGACGAATCATATTTAATATAAGTATATTTAACACATTTAACATAAAGTTTAAATCCGGACACAACTTTATTTTTGCAGTGTGTAGTCCAATTTTCTTCATATATACCCTTAGAGGTGCTTCTCAGAGATGGCTACAGATAGACCAGTAAATGCTTCCACCAGTACATCTGCAATTTCGTTGCCTGTAATGCTCTGAATCCTGGTGCCCAACTTAAGAATTTATTGTAAAAAGCGTTTCATATCAATATTTACAACTTAGTCACGGACAATCTGCAAACCTCTCAATCCAGACGCCAATTTTGACGGTATTTAAGCGCCTAGAATGTTCGGTCGCTTACTATAAAAAATCGTGGACGGGATCGCAAAACCCACCTTTGAAGTTAAAGTATCCCCAACCCCATCTTTAAAGTTTTTACTGAAAGATATGATTTCTCCTTGTACTTTAAACTATCTAGAGGCCGGGTGATAGGTCACTACATCTTAATGCCTAGTGCTTTCTTTTTGGATGTGCAAAAATTTTTTGCCAGCTCCATTTTGAAGTCTCTTAACCCTTTCACCGTTATGCCAATGTTATGAAATTACACTTTTATAAAAATGCCGGTAGTTAGGAAACTAAATTTACAACAAAAGAAGCTTTTTGAGAAATTTGTTGGGTATCATCCCAATTGGTTGGGTAAATTCATCCCTGCAAGTAAAGTTTGTGTGGCATAATGGTTTGTTTGACCAGCAATTTCCTCCAATATATTAGGATCCATCAGACCAGACAAATATCAGTTATTTAGGTTCTATTCCTTCATTTGAACTAAAATTGAAATCGCGTTGTGCTCCACTGCAAGAAGTCCATATATTTGCTACAGAAGATAAATTGTCCGCTTCTACCTTAGGAATCACTTGATATAATACTGTTCACTGTTCTTCTTAATGGAAATTCAGCATCGTTATCTTTGTTATAAACTACTCATTACTTTCAGAAGTTGAACTACTGGATGTTATACTATAAATATCACTATAAATAATCAACTCCCGGGCGAGGTAAATTTGTTCAAATACAAATGTTTATATTATTTTCTAATTATTTATATCGATATACACCGAGTGACCATATACTCATGAAACATATATTCTATAAATATCACTTTTAAGTCATACTTGTCAGACGAGGAAGAAATTAAATAATTATCCATAAGGATCAATGATCTTCTATTTTTGCAAAATTACTAACACAAAGTCTCAAATTTCTGACAAATTATTGAAACTTTTGCAAAAATCTACTATTTATGGTTTGTTTCTTGAAAATTTAATTTCAATCATTGCCAGTTGATGGCGCTAGTATGACAAAAAGCGCTGGCCACATTATGCCGGGTTACATAGCCTGAAGTGCCAGTGAAATACTCCTTAGGAAGAATCTCCGACTTCCCTCGCCCTTCAGATATAAAGAGCATGTTCACTTCTCTTCAGCCGGTTGGAATATATCCAAGCATGAAGCTGAATTTGTAAAGTAAATAGAAGTGTGGTGATAAGTCTTTCTTCCAGGCACCTTTGTATTAATGCAGGCTAAAATACCATCTCCCTCTGGTGATTTGAATGGGTTTTCAATGTCCACTCAGTTTGGAAGATTTTATTTGATAGTTTATGGGTTCTCGAGGGCATTGCTGCCACCATGGTTATAGTTTAAATCTCTTCCATTTCACCCTCATTAATTTTGAGACAGCCAAGAAAGTGAGTGCTCATTAGCAGTTGTAACGTTTCTTCGGAGTCCTCTGTGAGGTTGTCTGGCTTTTGTAGATTACCAAAGCCGAAACCGCAATTAATAGTTATTCTATAGGAGTTCTTTCTCAAAAGTTCCATAAGAAATACCCGTTTAGAAAAACCAGCGGGCATTGATCACTTTTTGATCGATTTTGATAACTTTACCTTGAACTACCTGAGTTTTCTGGAACAAAGTTCATAAGAAAATACAACTGCCAAATTAGTTCATCTGAACGTCAAAAATGTTGTTTGAACTACGATTGTAGTTTGAACTCAAAAATGTCGTATTTTCCCATAATGTATTTTCTTATGGACGCTTGGTCCAGAAACTCCGGGTAATTTAAGTGATTAAAATCGATCAAAAAGTGATCAAATGTCTGTTGGTTTTTGTAGGCTGGTATTTCGTGTGAATTACGATTGTAATTTGAACTCAAAAATGTATTTTCCCATAATGTATTTTCTTATGGACGTTTGGTTCAAAAACTCCAGGTAATTCAAGGTCAAGTGATTAAAATGGATCAGAAAGTGATCAAATGTCTGTCAGTTTTTGTAGGCGGGTATTTCCTATGCAACTTTTGAGTCAGAACTCTCATAGGATATCTACTGCAGTTACTTATCAACTGTGATTTTAAATGATTCCTAAGAGACCTCGTAATTCACTTTAATATTCAACTATTGCATTTTTTTATTCAAACCTCGCTCTCGTAGATTATTGCTTAGTACGGATGAAAACAGATGAAATAACATGTCAACAATTTTAATGTAGTGAGCGAACTTTTAAAAATAATAGGGTTTGAAATTTTATTTCAAATCAATATTATTATAGATTATTTTAGATATTCAATTGTAATGTTAAAATGGCATAAACTTATGATGAGAAATTTATGAAATTTTATTGCAGATTTATTAGTGATCGCAGATAAAAAGTGATCGCCACCCCATCTTTCATATACTGGAAGTCCTACGTTTTGTTATATCTGGCATAAAATAAAAGTAGAACCTTTGAGTTTTGGCTGTCACCTTTTAAGTTGTCTATTAAATTCAATTAGCACAATAGAGTTTACGGTAAACTAAACAATATTAGTCTAACATATAAATCTCTTACCCATGTCCCCGGTCCCCATATTTGCCTACGGCGCGGACAGCTTCGATGTCCGCTTTGCCGCAACCTACGGCCGCTCTTGACTCACATTTTCCCCGTATTTGCCTGCGGCGTTTGGCATGACCTACGACCGCTCTTGACTCTCTTTTCAGCTAATTTCTAAAAGAATAGTCTGCCGTGCGAAGTTCGCCAGACTGCCTGGTTTTAATGAATTTGTCCGCTTTGGCATGGTCTGCTGTTGTTTTTGACTTAATTTTTCCCTACTACCGCTTTTGAGTCACTTTTTCTTCGTATCCGCTTTGCGTAAAATTGAGGTCCGTGGATCTTAACTTGTTACCCAAGCTTTATTTTTTCAACATTCATAGGAACAAAGTTATTTAATGTAGTACAATAATCGGTCACAAGTAAATCGATCACAAACTTTACGAAACGAGAAACACCCTGTATATATATTAGTTTGTAATTAAAAAAATGTTTCAAATAAAATTGAACGATCGGTGGCCTATATAATAAAATTTACTCAAAGTGTCTTATCTTTTATAGTTCTTGAAATATATCCAACAGTTTGTAAAATTTTAAATATGACAACGACGCGCTCTATACCACTTGCAGGGATGGCACTACTTTCATTCGACGCGTAATACAATATACTACATCCGAGCGAAATTTCAGTCTTCTAATTTTAAAACTGAATTTCTCAATAAAATAATCATTTCGAGCCCCTCCTATAATTATAATGTGTACTCGCCACTGATAACGACATTTATTCAATTGCAAAGCAGTTTATATGTCTCATACAACATAAAATAATTTTTCCTGTAACTTTGCTCATATGAGCTTTTATGTAGGTCTTACTTGTATATAATATTGTCACCCTAAAGCACAAACATGCTATCTCCAAAAACTCTGTTTTGAGATAATTAAAAATGAAAGTTTGTAAAAGATGGCGTTTATAGATAATTCATTTTAACTTGCAAACATTTTTATGAATTAATTCTGCATGATAATAATTTATTAATTAATTTTGTAAAACATGTCTGGACATAGC
>WYDF02320820.1:0-27929 GCA_009867245.2 Adranes taylori
CTACCTTTGTGGTCTCTCATATATGATTCGCAATTTTCGATGATTGCTTGCTTAATTAAGAACAACTATTATAAATATAATTGCGTTACACTGGTAGCAGGTGAATTCAACATCAATTTGCACTCTGATACGCAATACAAGAAAGCTCTCAGTGACCAGTTATACATATTCAATTTTACTGAAGGGACTCATTGTAATACCAGGGTTATCAACACTCATGTGCCTCATGTACTACCAATTTATCAAAACCAATTTATACGAATGTCAACTTGTAAAGCCTCATCTCTCTGATCACTATGGCATTGTTATGAAATTATTGAACTACAAACAAGGAACAATAAGTTTAATTACTTTGGTAGACATATATCAATCAAAAAGCTGATTCACTTAAACGAAACACTGCGCCATGCAAATTGAAGCTCGGTGTTCTTATCAGACACAGCTCAGATCGCTTACACAGCCTTCCATAGCATATTTATATACGCATTAAATGAAATTATGCCAGTATGCTTAATAAAATCACATAGGAAACCTACTGGATCTAGATCATGGTGTAATTAAGAACTAAAGCAACTCAAAACTATATAGATCATGTGAAAACTATGAACAAATATATCCTGAATGATGAAAGAAAATCAGAAATAAACCAAGCTCAACTCAAATATAAGTGGGATGTACGTGATACAAAGAAACTACATGCGTCTATGAAAATTAGCACGGCTCTAAACAAACCATCAGAAATGTGGAAAATTATTAGATTTCAATCTTGCAGGAGAAAAGAAACCAATGTCGATGATTGAACAATTTCAGACTTTCTTTGCAGATAACGTCACTAGTGTCCTGAAAAAGTCTCCAAACTCAACAGATGTGTTAGGAGCATGCTTGCTCAATGTCCAAATAATGGAAAGACTTTTTTTTATCACCTGTGACTCCAGCAGAATTACTCAGTATAATTAAGAATCTTCAAAACTCGAAGGACATGCAAGGATATATACGATATTTCGGTAGATATATTAAAACACGCAAGTCATAACTTAACAAATCCACTCGGCCATGTTATAAACCTATGTCTGTGTCAAGGACTGTTTCCACATGAACTTAAAATAAATAGAGTAGTACCAGTGCATAAGAATAGTGATATAAACAAGGCTGAAAACTTCCGATCAATCTCAATAACGTCAATATTCTCAAAAATACTGGAAACAGTGAGTAAGAGTAGGATAATGAATTTCCTGGGAGGCGACATCAGTAAATCCCAATATGGTTTGATGTCCCAAAGGCCTACAATAGAGGCAGTTACTGCTTTAATTAAAGAAATCAGAGAACCTAAGAAACCTAAGTAAAGCCTTTGATACAATACCCCATATCAAACTTTTACAAAATCTGGAATACTGTGGCATTAAGGCCCTCCACTCCTTGTTCTGTAATCCTTCTAAACCGGCAAAAGTTAAATTGTGATAACTAATGGAAAATAATCTAAGCTTAGAACAATAAAATATGGAGTTACACAACGATCCATACTGGGACCTCTGTTATTTATTATAACCTGCCTTCTTTGGAAGACTACAGTTACCCTAGCTGATAGAAGATATGACGCGACAAGGTCGGAATTCCAGACGACGTCCAGTCCAATGATTCCTTGCTTACGAGGAATATGCGTCCGTTGTTGTTTCCAGTGGGCGCCAGAGATCGTATCTAATCTCGGATGAAAAAATAGGGTGCTAGAGCACACAAATAATTTACTACAATTAACAATTAATAAACCACCACTTTATTTCAAATATTTAATATAATTATTAACATGGTTGGCATAATCCAATAAGGTGTACCATAAATAAGTACTTAATAAATGATGCAATAAAAACAGTACTAATTTTTTCAAATTCTGTTTAACAGGTAAGTCCCTATCAATCCAAAATTACCCCACAATGCCTAGCCTATGAAGTTATGATTACTGATTTAGTTTATGGTAATGATCGCTATTATATGATATATACAATGGTATCTATAGATTTATGTACAGGCACTCAGCCAAATAATATATACCCCAATATTTACACAATATGGTGCGGTGTAAAATAATCTTCCTAAAACTTTTCGTTAAAATTCTAACATAACTCGCCAGAAATATATCACAAAAAATTCAATCACAATATTCAAATAAAATTTGTTTTTAAGCACGTTAAAAAGTGGTGAGGACACATACATTTAATACCTTAAGAAGCTACCCCGCTTTACAAACACACACAACTCTTCCTCCGTTAATAGGTCTACAATGACCGATATGATTCAATACTTAAATAAATGTAACCCGGCTTAATTTTACAGGGAAATTGAATGGTTGGCTCATTCCTAAAATTAATATCTAGTTAGTTTAAAACCACTGACCAAATGACTCCTTTCCCTCTTTCATAACTTTGCGTTCAGAAATATTATCTTATAAAACCTACAATGACACCCAATTTCATACTAACCAAAGCCCCCTTCTAACCTATTTGAAATACCCAAAATTTCTAACCCCACCCTTAAATAAACCCCTAGATTATATGACCAAAAATCCACCCTTTGATTCTTGCCCACGTCACTTACGGGCATGGGAAGAAATATAAAGATTAATATAATGACTCTAGCAATTACTCAAGTTAAGAAACTCCACAAATTATAAATTGTAAATGCGTGATGCGCCAAAACAAGAATAAATTATGCTGCTCCAACAAGATCTAGACGGCTAGTTGCAGAAGCGTCCAACTGATGTTACAATTTGAAAAATTAGGGAACCTCCTACAGCGGCCTACGCATTCGTCGCCGCTGGACTCCGACCTTCAGAGACACGTGACAGATTGATGGCCCCAAGATGGCTACCAGACACCAAGCCTCCCGTGGACCGCTACTCAAATCTGTTGAAATACTCAATACAGCATCCTAGGTCGACGCTCCAAAACTATTTACTGTACTAGAAGCCGTCTCAGATGATGAAGGACTACGCCCTAGGTTGTTTGCATATAAATTTCAAACCACATTCTAGCCGCCATTTTAAAACCAAAAAAAAAAAACAATTTCTTACCCAAACGGGCCTTCAACATCCACTAAGCGTAACGGCTTATTAATATCTACACCCCATTTCCAATTGTTTCTCTAACAATTCTTTTTTTTAACAATTCAAAGGCATGCTGATCTTGGCAGTTTTAAAGACCTTCAAATTGGTGTCCTCTTGACATGAGTTTTCAGAGGAGAATGAATTCACATCGGCCCTTCCAACTTGGCTTAGCAAGACGAATCCCCACGCTTACCTCCCCTATAGCGCTATTGACACTTACGACAGCTAACGACCAATCATCGAATCTTATTTCTGCAGTCGCCTCAAATTTGACCTAGCCATCCCCTCCTGCCTTTACAAAAGGAAAATCGATCACCGGGTTACGATGGTGCCAATTTAGCACCAAATGTGCCCAACCATAAACGCAAACATTTCAGTATCGCCGCCTACCCGAATAAACACGTCGTTCACACGCATCGCCATCTACCCGAACCATTTCTTTGCGTTACATCTTCCTGACTTTTTTGAGATTACACGGTAATATACCCGCCAGGGCCACTTCCCCGTATTTCGTGGCAGATCTACTACACTCTTTCACAATCGCTACTATAACACAATCTTTCTTAATTAATTAACAGAAATTGTCGGCGAGAGAACGATAATAGCGCCACTCGCGACCTCTGGCTCAACCTACCTAAATTGGACAATTCCCTACACAAGTAGAAGCACTATACTTTACCTATCATTGTTTTGCTGTCTAGCGCGGATCTGTTGCAGTTTAAATGTCAAAACATATAAACTAACCTTACTTTTCAATCAAAATTCACTCCATTATTTATCAAAAAAATAACTAATTTACGCAAAATAATTGATTAAATCGTACCAACAAGCAACCTACACTCTTAGGTCGTGGCACTCGCTATAAATATAACAGGTAAAGGCTCCATATTTTTAATCATAATACAAAGCTTTTCTACCTTCCAACAAGCCCCAATTAACTGGAATCAAGGTGTTATCAATCACAACTCAAGATTACCAATAACACACTTGACCAGATGTGTACATTCTTAACACAATTTTAAAAGCATCAGCATTCTAACAGGTAATTCCTAATGCTGTTTAGGTTAGTAGTATTCGCGTATATTGCCAAACTTAGAGTTAATAAAATTTGCCAATATTCTATGCTAAAGTTTTAAATTAAACCAGCTTAAAAAACTGGTTACATTATAATATATATAAACGACCTTCCTATGAATATCCAGAATGTTTCCTGTTTTCTATATGCAGATAATATGTATGACATCTCTTCGAGGCAATGGTTTACAGCAAATAGTCTCATCACTAATGATAGCAAGACTCTGAGAATGCAATTTAGCATAAAGGAGGTATCCCAAAGAAGTGTGAAGTTCCTCGGTGTTCATATCATAGCTAATCTCTCATAGTCTATACATATGGAGACGTAAGTTCGAAAGTAGCAAAAAACTTATTCTAACTCCGTAAAACAAATGAAAACATCACTCCTGATGCAGCATTATTCGTCTGCAATGCAATCTGTAATCTCATACGGATTAATCCTATGGGACAGTTCGCATGAAGCAAGTCGAATCTTCCGGTTTGCAATAAACGTGCGATAAGAATCCTAGCCGGTCTGAGAGGTTGTGGATCTTGCCGCACACACTAAAAATCCTTGTAATACTTCCTAGTCTGTTTGTATTCCAGTGTCTAATGTATGCCAAGTAAAAGGAGGGAGCCTACGTGCACCAGAACGAGGTCCCACATACGGAACGCGAAGAAGGGAATATAATATCTGCCTTCCATCCAATAGATTGCAAAAAAGTATCAAATCATTTGATTACATTGCCATAAAGATGTTCAATAAATTGCCGGCTGAGATAAGGAACTTAAACACTAACAAGTTTAAACAGAAGATAACCGTCATAACTGTATGATTATAGACACTTCTTTGATATTTCTATGTAGCACCTAACATTTATAGCCCAAAGACATGACAATATGTGCAATTATTTCTTCCATTTTTCTATTTCTTCCATTTTCCGGACCGCTATTGATTTTAGTTTATATTGGAATCGAAAAGGCTAAGTCCCAGTACGCTCGTATCTAAATACATAGAAATCTCTTCGGTTATTAGAATCACCTACTTTGTTTACTAGAATAAAAAATTTCCGAGTCCGACGAGAAACAATTGTATGTAGACATCGCTGTTATAAGATCTAATAAAGACTTAGAAACAAATTCCTTAAAAGACTGCTACATTAAACAATGAGAGCAAAAATCGAAAAAGGAAAAAGATGGTGAGTAGGCATAGAAGGAGTGGTTTTTAAAAGCGAGGGCCGCAAGTCTATCCGGACCGCTATTGCTCCAAAAAGCTGGACCAAGAAGATGGGGAAGGATGATTTAGTTGCAACTGAAAGTTTTGGTTTCATCGTTGGAAGAAGAGGGAAAATATCTATTACGTCAAGGCATATAAAGAGGTGGGCGAAGCTTACCATGAATCAGCCAAGGTATGGCTTGGAAGCAATAGCCAGCACTCATTGCTCAGAACCTCCCATCCGACGAGTACAACGCTAACAAAACTGGCCTCTATTTTAGAGCCCTTCCGGAGCACATGTATAACCCGAAGACTGAAAAGGTCAAGGGAATAAAATTGCAAGGAGCGCCTCACCGTTCTCTGTTACGCCACCATGAGTGGAAACAAAAAGAAGCTTTTGGTTATCGGAAAAGGAAAGAAACCACGCTGCTTTAAGGGTGTCAAGCGCCTTCCAGTAAAGTACACTGCTAATTCAAATGCTTGGATGATAGTTCCGTTTTCAAAGATTGGCTTGTTAGTTAGGAGAAGCAACTTCAGTGGAAAATCTTATGGTGGTCGACAATTGCACATCTGAAATGATTGATCTGAAAGTAAAACACCGCAAGATCGGTTTTTTTTTCATTGAACACAAACTCAATGATTCAGCCCTGTGATTAAGATATTATCAGAACGTTCTAAGTCGCACTGCAGGGCAAAATGAGGAAGAACGTGCTCAATGTGATTGGCAAAGCAATCGAAAATCGTGAAAATGCTCGTGCACACGAAATCGCCAAAAAAATTATTGTCCTTGCTGCCCTACATTTGGCAAATGAGGCGTGGAATTAAATGGAAGGAGCAACAATTCCGAACTGCTTCCGGCACATGGGTTTACTCAAACCCAGAAAGAAGAAAACTTCCTTGTTCCGAAGCTAACTAATCTCTCTAAAGATTGCTTTGAAGAATGGATAAATATCGATAACATTCTTCAAAGGGCTATTGCCGTTACTGAAGAAGAAATTTGTGAAGCGTCGATTTAAGGCGAGGGATCCAGTACTCTCAATTTTATACACATTAAATGTACGTATGGAAGTGTATTGACTTCTTGAATGAGCCTTTCTTTGTATATTTGTTTGTATATTTGTACCCTGACATTAATCCTTCGCTTACTGACGTCAATGGGTTAGTAGAATCACTGTGACCAGCCCCAAAGTGTTGTACTACACGGCGTCTACTGTTTTAGTTTTAGTTTTTAATTTACTTAGATTTTAAATCAGACGTTGTAATCGGCACATTGCCTGTTTCTGCAATAAACGTCTGTCTATCTATCTCTCTCTATCATTTATCATCTATCATCTATCATGATCACCTATCATCTATCACCTATCAGCTATCATCTATTTCTATTGCTATATTATTAGATTGTATTTATTTGGTTGTGTTTTCAGTACGTCGAATATTCTCTGTCTCACAATTTTATTTCTTTGTGTAAATAGTTTTTTTGTATAACTTGGCATTTTCTACGTATGACATTGTTTTCAGATTTGTTGTCTTTCCTTTTTAATTCAATGAGATTATTGTTTACTTTGTAAGTGTTTAGTTGGATGAAGCAATTAAATTAAATGTTGAAAACGCAATTATTAGGCATCAATTAAGCAAGCAACTAACTCTATTGCTTCGTGAAAGAGAAAAAGATATATTTGATGGTGAATTTTTTGGTTCACAATCAAAATATAGCCCCAGACATTCACCATTATGATTAAAATGCAACTATTCCGCCTCAGCAATTATCTGAAGCATGTATGAAGCGTAACCTTGGTGGAAGCATATGGAAGGGCGTAAGGTTGAGCAATAGTGGAGACATGTACAAAGAGAAGTTTTATTTCATGTAGCTAGGTTTACATAATCAGCAAATATATGAGCCTTTCTTTAATTTAAGATTTGATCATTCAATTTCATGAAAAAACAAAATATTCTGAAAATGATCCATATTACAGTTTCATTATATACTAAATAATAATTATTAAATTAAGCTTACCTATGATCTCTTAATTTCTGTTAGTGTAGTGTATTTTGTAGTGAATAAGCACAACAAAGTATAAAGAAAACTCAAAATAAAAAACAAAACTTTACATGTTCAAGATGATGTAAAAATATATAACAGTAATAATAATAAATAATAATAATAATAATAATAACTTGACCAAACAAAAACAAAAGTCTTACAGTACACTGAACAAAAGTCATGCTGTTTGAGGGAAATGGTTGATTCTTGATGCCATGCAAATGGAAAAGATTCGATGTGTGGAAAAAATTAATTCTTTTGCCTACAAATAATGAGAAATTTTAATAAATCTACATGTGTGGCAAAGGACATGAAGTACATAATTACAAGACAAAAATTTTCTAATAAAATCTTTAAATTTTTCAAAAACGTACAAGACTTTATTAGATAATACAAAAGCCTGGAGATATTTGTCACATGAAATTAATTTTGCGTAAAAACTGAATTATGTAATTACGTACCATAGTTGACTTATATCTTCTTTGGATTATTTGTCTTGTTTTGGGGTCTGAAAAAAAGACATGAAAGCATTAATAAAGTTTAGACTTAATAAAATTTAATAGTGAATTTCCAATAATATACTTTAGAACTTATAATTAGGAGAAGGGGGATTGGGGCATAATAAATAAAATATAGGTGAGGCCCGACACATTAACCATTCCGAATGTATTAAAATGTGGACGAATGCTGAAGGATCGATTCTCGGACATGTTTGCTCGACATTTCCACCACATTAAGGCCCCGGCGCATTCACCATTCCCATTCCTTACTTAATACAATGTATTAAAATATTGGTGAAAGTTGAAGGATCGATTGTTGGACACATTTCCACCACATTAAGGCCTCGGCGCATTCACCATTCCGATTTCTCACTTGATAGAATGTATTAAAATATTGACGAATATTTATGACGAAACAAAATAAAAAAGTATTCTGCGAAGATTAGGAAGAAGCAAAAGATAGATGACTTAACGAAACGTTTGACAAAATAGATAGATTAAGAGAAAAATATGATATCTTCAGTATTCACACCACAATAAATTACTATGATAACTAGTGGAGATAATTCAGTCCTCTAAAAAGACAAAGACGGAAATATTATTGCTAAGTACCAAAAAACGCTTAAAAGACTGACTTCGCAAACAAAGAAAACCAAAGAGTGGGAAAAGCCAATGCCACATACTTTGTAAGTCAAACTGTTAAAATTCTTGGAAGAAAAACATCTAAAAACGTGTTCATATTTGGAGACTTTAATCTACCAAATATTGATTGGAACAATGGTTGCTTAACCAAATCAAATCCAAGGATATTGGAATTCTATATTAATAATACCTTTATTTGTCATAAACAAAAATAACGTACTACACAACTCAATTCATATTTCAAAACAATATAATAAATTTAAATAATTTCCACATAATTTCAAACCCATAACTATATACAAAACTAATTAATTTATTACATTTTATCTAAATCCTAATAATCCTATTTGCCTCCATCCCCTTCTCTTTCTTATTTCCTTTTTATCTTCTTTCTAACCTTTCTCTTAATTTCTAATCACTTTGCCTCCTTTTGGGTTCCCTCCAGTGTTCTCCAAATTTCTTATCATTCTCATTCCACACTATTCCTTCACACACTTTTATCTAATGGTCCCAGTTTTCCTCTTCCATCCCGCATTTCTACACATTGTCTCTTGCTCATTCATCCAATACTTATTACCACCCTCCTCATTCCCACATCTGAACCTTACAATCATACTTTTATCCCCCATACTTAATCCCGATACTAAATACCTGGTTATTCCTTCCTCTTCCCTGATCCACCAATACTTACTACTTACTATCACATATCCTGCTATTCCGCTCCTGCCTTTCCACATCCCTCATCCTTTCCATAACTTCATTCACTACTTTATTACCATCCATCATCTTTTCAAACCATCAATGCGTAGACCATCCCATCCTCCTATTCACAGTCATTCTACTCCTAATCTATTCATGTTCACTTATGTCTCATCCCACATTCATCATTTCTCAAATGTATACCTCCTTAACTAACCTGCTCCCTTCGTCCTTCAATACTTTCCCCTCAAATGTAACCATCCTTTTCAGTCCGTTTATCCAGCATTTATATTGTCCTGATTGCTGCAGAACTATATCATTCGGAGTAGTTCTATCCATACCCAACATCCTTTTCATACATTCAGTTTTGCACCCTGTCAATCATATCTCTTTCTTCCACAGCCCACACCTCTGCCCCATACAACATTATACTATTCATACGTACTTCCATTATCTTTTCCACATACTTACAGAACTCTAAATCTTCTCTTCCATTCCAACCTCATTCTTTCCATTGCCCCCTTGCCTTATTTGTTATAATTTTAACATGCTCATTGCACGTCGCCAAAATGAAACCTAGATATCTATATAACTTGACCTTCTCTATTCTATGCCCTCCTATATTAAATTCATCCTTCCTACATTCTCTCCCTCCCTTCTTTAATACCATTACTTTAGATTTATCCACATTCACTTCCAAATCCACAAACCCTTTATATCCATATACCATAAGTTAACGACCACACTTTTTTTCCGTCGAACCCTCAGCCTACCCGCTTCTTCTTTTCTCAACACCTCCTCCAAATCTGACATGTAAATATTAAACAGACAAGCACTTAGTGGGCATCCCTGCCTAACTACCGTTTTTGTCTCAAACTAATCCAAAACCTTCTGATTCACTCTCGCCCTTACAAACGTAGCATCATACAATCTCTTTATCATTCTAATCATCCTAATCGCAATACCTACATACACCATTCCCTACCATAATTTCCCTCTCACTATCCTGTCAAACGCTGCTTTAAGATCAACAAAAAGGAGATATAACTTCTTTGTTCTCGAAAGTTTTCTGTTCATATTGTAATTTAGTATTATAATGTTATCCGCTGTATCCTTCTCTCTGATAAACCAGTTCTGAGTATCTGACAGAATTCCTTTCTCCATGACTTACTCTTCTAACCTCCTATTAATTACCCTCGCATACAACCTATACAAACCATCCATAATCGTAATCCCCTATACCTACCAACTTCCATTCTGGCACAATTTCCCCTTTATTCCATGCATCCGGCACTCTTTCCTCACCTTTCCATACTTTATTCATCCCCCTTACTAACGCATTCATCCCCTCATCATTCAGACCTTCCTATATATTCACTGGCACCATATTTGGCCTGCTTTGCTCCTCCCTTTTTCATATTCCCTGTCTCAATCTTTACCTCTTTCACACTTATTTCCTTCACATCCCTAACTTCCATCGTCTTTCTTCTTCCCAACTGTTACCCTACCAATTTTCTTTTATACACCCTTCGTTCCCATACTTACACCACAGTTCATTCTTGTTCCCCCTACATTTCCCTTAGTTCTCATATATCTCCATACCTCACTTTCATTATTAATATTACCCAATACTTCCTCGTCTGAATTCTATAATAATATGCGATAATTCAGATGATAAACCAGTACACTAGGTACAGAACTGGATGCACACACTCTCTACTTGACTAATTTCTGACAACCAATGAAACTAATTTCAGGAGTAGGCATTGAGAACCCAGTAGGAAAGAGTAACCACGCATCAATAATTTTTAATACACAAATGTGTCTCACTTCGCACAAACCTGCAAAGAAAATATATTATCCAAACTATAAGAAAGCTGATTATAAATCTATGAACCGTTTGCCTGAGTATTGTACACAATTCTAAATGAAACCATCAAAAATATGTGCCACTGCGAATAACAAAACAAAAAATAAACAAACCATGGTTCAACCGAAATATCGATAACATGGTACATTTAAAACGAGCAACGTGGGATAATATAGAAGTACAAACAATGAAAATGATTAAAGAGCCTACAAACACGTTGGCCCAGAGAATATATCCCCTATCATCTTAAAAGCTGCCCCAATGGAATAAACCCATTATGTGTAATAATGCAGCAATCTTTCGAATCCGGTGAGTTACCGATTGAATGGAAATCTACCACAGTCGTTCCCATCTACAAAAAGATCGTCTAACTAAATCCAGCAAACTACCGAACAACATCGCTGACATCGGTAGTATACAAACTTTTGGAAAAAAACATTCCATGGAAACTAAGTGATTACCTACATGAGGCCCTGCTGTTATCTATCTCGACTTTGAGAGGGCCTTCGACCGGGTACCATTTCATTGATTACTATAGCAAATCAAAATTAATGGAATCAGTGGGAAGTTGTTGAAATGGATAGAGAATTTTCTAAAAGCCAGAACATTTAGAGTGAAAGCCAATCTGGTCAGTACAATGTTAACAGCGGAGTTCCGCAGGAATCTATATTGGGACCTCTACTGTTCATTCTATATGTTAGTGATATGGCAAAAAGCAAATGTGAAATTAGTCAGTACGCAGATGATACTAAACTATATGGTAATATAGTAACGCAGAACATAATACTTCAGGAAGGTCTAAACAAAATATACAACTGCACGAAACAATAGCTCCTAACACTGAACATGTCAAAATGTGTGGTCCTCTACATTAGGAAAAATAATCCAAATGTACAATGGATTGATCTGGTGCTATTAGACGTAAAAAATATGTTTAATACAGCAGACTGGCAAAGTATAAGAGAAGCCATTTCAGCGAAGAAAGTCCCAATATACCTTCAAGCTGTTTTGACAAGGTATTTGCCCGATAGGGAGCTCTTCAACATTACCACGAAAGGCAACTACATGTCAAAGAAATTGACTTTCGAGGTTCTAAACGACTAAAGCCATATGGCGCCCCAAAAGACTGAAGGCATATGACTCACGGGTAGGAGGCGAGTTGCACAAGTGGATATCCGTGACTTGGGGCACCATGTGCGTTTTAGCGACAAAGTGTAGATTAAACCTAGGCATGGTGCTTGACTCGCGACACATGTCAAGTAGGCAGCAGAAAAACCCGCCATGATTGGCTCTCAGATAACTAGGCTAATGCCTAAAATAAGGTGCACAGACCGGGAGGAGAAAACTCCTGGACAGTATGGTTTAATCTACTGCTCTATACGCAGCACCATTTTGGGCGCAGACGATGGCAACAGTGAGAACCGTCGGGTTACTAGAAAAGACCCAACGAGTCTTTTGAAGGTCAAGTGTGCATATCGCAGTGTCCTTGGATGCACTGACACTTCTTGCAGGTGCTGTACCAATAAAGCTCCTTCGTTTAGAAATGGCGAGGTCCTATATGTGTTAAACCTTGTCAAAACAAAAGCGCCCTGAGTCCCTGGCCAAATTGCAGGAAGAGTGAGACAGAAGTGTGAAAGGCTGATGGACGCACAGGTTGATACCTGACGAGGGGCGATGATGTAATTCAGCAAAGGGCAGCCTAAACCATTACCTGACACAGGCGCTGACAGACGATGGCAGCTTCGGAGTATATTAGCATAATATTGTGCGTAGACCTTCTGATGAATGCGAGTAGCTTTGTCCTGAGTGACAGTGCAGAGCACACGTTGTTTGAGTGCGACGCCTGGTCCAACAAAAGACAGACTGCGGAGTTGCATCTTGGCATGGATATGAATACCAGAATATAGACAAGCACTGAGGCATGGAAAGCGTTTGCGCAATTAGCCACAGCGATCCTTACTCAGAAAGCTCTTGCAGAGAGAAAGAGAGAGAGCTTCAAGACCTTTCTTGCAGAGAGAGAGAGAGAGAGAGTATGACGAGTCACACGCAGCACACGGAGAAGTGCGCGACAACATCACCTAATCTTTTGCATACCAGCACAAAAGTGAAGCCGTTAAAACAGGAAGGGCGGTGACAACTGACACTCTTGCTGAAGTCATGTGTCCAACCGGAACCGGCAAGAGTGGCTGGCCCCCGAAAGTTTTTACTGGATAACACCTAGGTGATCCCAGATAACCGTAGATTAACCACCCGGGTAGTCGGAAAGCGACTTTTTCTCTCGGCAAAAACAAAAATGAACAAATGGAAACATATTTACTTTGTGATTTGCTATTTATAAGAACAATAGCTAGATTGTTACTATCGTTTCAATACTTCCGGACCATCTTAAGTGATACAGATTAGTCACAAAGAAAAGGAAAAGCACACAAATTACTTAGTATGTAATCTGTTTTATGCTTAATATTTAATAATGAATCCGTCTATTGGGTTCCTCAGTTCATTGCTACTTCTCTGTTGAATGTCAGATTTTCATTTGATTTCTTAACGTTTTTGTTCACTTGATCATTCCTCTAGTTTATTCCGATGTTTGTTGTTCATTTAGTTGTTAGTTGAATTTATGCTAATAATCTTTCGGTCGTTGGTAGTCTGAATTTGTATCTTTTATCTTTTGAACTCAACTAATCTGATTCCCTTCCACAAACACAGCAATTTCAATGATTATACAATTGTTCAATAAATTCTCAATAATACTTCAACCACCTTAACATATACTGACGAGCCGTTCGTCCCATGTATTAACCGTCTACATGTCCCAAGATGGTCACAGATGATTGAAACTACAGTTACACTCTAAACATTGTGTTATACACGGTTTGTCTGGAAAGTAATGTCAACGACACGAGAAAAAAATTTTATTGATCAGATCGCCATTAAAACGATCCAAAGTACTGTCCTCCTGTCTCGATACATCGCCACCAGCGAGATTTTCAGGCATCGAAGGCGTCTTTCTTCGGAATGTCCTTTAAAGCCTCGGTGCAAGCCTCGTTGATGTTGTCGTCCGTCCCGAAATGTTGACCTTTCATAGGAGTTTTCAAGCTCGGAAACAAAGCGCGGAAGTTTAGGGGAGCCACGTCAGGACTGTAGGGAGACTGGGTAACTGTTGGCACACCTGCATTGGCCATATAGCTCGTCACAACAAAGGTTGTGTGCGCTGGCGCATTGTCTCGGTGAAGTATCCAATCGTTCACGATGTCGGGCCGAACGCGTTGAACCCTGCGTTTGAGTCTCTTCAGAACTCGTGGTGGGCAAGCCCCCTGATGCCGAAAAACACAATGAGCAGGTCTTGACTTTTGATTTGCTCATTCTGGTCTTCTTGGGGCAAGGGGACGCTGACGTGTGCCACTCGGCGCTTTGCCTCGTTGTCTCAGGGTCGTAGTCGAACACCCAGGACTCGTCTCTTGTGATTACGTTGCCTAAAGTGGGGGTCTTCTTCACACAGGTCCAAAAGCTCCTAGCATGTTTCAACTCTGCGCGATTTTTGTTCGCCCGTTAACACTTTGGGCACCAGCTTCGCGCACACCTTCCACATCTCCAAATTGTTCCGCACAATTTCGTGAACGATAGCTTTTGGAATATATGATGTCTCTGCCACTAAACGAACACTGAAACGACGGTTAGAGTTCAAAAGATCTCTCACCTGAGTCACGTTAATGGCCGTACAGCACGGGATTCATCACTCATCTACCCATGGCCTTCAACAAAGGCCTTGTGCCACCGGTAGACTTGTCGATTCGAAAGGTAATCATTGCCAAAAGCCGTTTTAATCATTGTAACAGTTTCCACTGCGGTCTTGCCATGTTTAACGCAAAACCATCGCTATCCGTTGTTCTACCGAACGCTGCATTTTAGTTTGCAAGGGGTGACCGAAACGACTTTAACGAAAAATGCTGTCCGAACTCTCCAGCTGCTCCGAGGCGACTACCTGTGAATGCGCTCGTTCTATGATATTCCCCTCCAGTCATCCCCAGAGCGCGCCGCGACGTATAGTCGTTTCCCGAAAATATCATTGACATTACTATCCGGACAAACCCGTGATAAATCACTAAGGAAACCAATGAATCAAAACAAAAACCATTTTAGTAGAGCCTATATTAAAAAAAAAATGTAGTACATTATTAATCTTGCGTAAAAGTAATCTTACGACACCAACAAGTAGGTAAAACTTTTATAATGTTTTTTAATAGGTACGTAATATTAATTATAATTTTTAGTTACAACAAATGTATAAAAAGCGCCTAGTTCAAGATGTATGGCGCCATTTCACCTATTATTATAAGGGATCATCAGAATCTTCCTTATTAGGAGCTTATTGGTATTACGTACCTATTAGAAATTATATCAGTGATTACGTGCTTATCACAAAAGCAGTTACACTGTAAATTCTATTTACTCTTCATAAAACTTTTATATTTAAAAAATATATATAGAAAGTATATCAAAAATAACACTCTAGTAACTTACTATATTCTTCTAGAACAAAAATGCCTCCCTTCTGCGTAAAACACTTTCTAATGTGATCAATTCTGACGAAAAACTGTTAAAACAAATAAAAATTATTTCATAAAATATCTGTGTAGTCAAATAATTAATGTACATAAAATATTTTACACTAAATATGGTAAGAATGTTAACTACATTAAGATCTTGGCCGAGTATGATATTGTTAAATCTTTTTGTCACTTATATTCATACATCGAACTAGCAGTTGTAACGAAGCATTGTTACGAGACATAGATTAAATTCATAAAATTACGTAAACCTTCACTAGAAATAAATTGAATCAATTAAATAGACCAAACTCGGCAAACCTAAACTGAATGGAAATAATAATAATAATAAAGCTGAATACATTTATCATATGTAAATATTGAAAACCTACGAAGAAGTTTGCTGTTCGCATAATGCTTACGCTTACCATATATGAAATGAATCAGAGAGAGATGTACTGCCGCTTACTTTACTGTCGCTATGCATTGTAATATGTATGACGGATTATGCACGATAGATGCGTGTGTGCGTGAAAGTATTGATAAGTTGGTTAGCGCCATTCACTGTTAAGCTATGATTTGCCGCGTCACTGCTGACTGCTGCGTTCTAGTGTAACCAGGGGGAATGCAGCTAAGAGTGGCATTATGTGTTGCGTCGTCACGTAGGGATAATGCAGAGATTTACACAGGATTATGTGAGGAGATCGTATAAGGAAACAAATTACGTCTGATTGACTCCATACGACCCATATACAGAGTAAAGTGGAGCGAAGGACCCCGTCTATAAATAGCGAGAATTTTAGCATAATAATTTAGTTCCTGAATTTGAGAACTCGAAGACAAGCCGTCCAGTAGCAGCAGAGCGACCAGTCAAGCCGAGACAATGGGCTGTTTATATTGCCTAGAAGACCAAAAGACGTTATTTTGTTAAATCGAAAATGCTGTTTCATTAATTAACAGATAGAATCTTTTTCAGCTGCCCACAAGAACGACAACCACTGGATTACTCACAAGGCTCGAAGATCACAAGAATTACTCACAAGGTCTTGTGAGTAATCCACATGGAACAACAAGATCAGATTGCAGCGTGCGGTCTCACGTTAAACTGACCTGGCGTCCGACGATTCATATTACCGAAGGCTGTTATATTCCGTAATAATTAAGATTTGTTTGTGCCATCGGTGGTAATCGCTAGGACTCCCCATTAGCAACGTCGCGAATGAGTTTTAATGCATTTTTTGGGTATATCTTACGCCAAATTGAAATTCTTAATAAAACGAATAATTATGTAAAAATTTCAATAATGTTTACTTAATCTAGAGTAACTTACAATTTTGGAGAATTCTTATGCAAGAGAATCCGCAAGATATGATGGCAAATTTATGCTCTAAATTTTTTCCATGTATTTATTCGGCCGACTCCATTTCCGATTTCGAATTAGCCAAGTTGGCCATGTAGGGTATAGAAGGAACAATATTAGTTTTAATCAGTCAATTATGACATTTGGCTTTAATACTTTTAGAATACATTTAAGGAAGAAACTTTTCGAACAAATAAAATAAACATCTTAAATAACATGATTGGTACCAAAAATCAACTGTCCACTTTATAATATCATTATAACTAACATTAAAAGATACTAATTCATGTAGCCATTGAGTAGCTCACTAGTTGATTATGGTATCGAGATTAAAATTTGGGGAATCCCTAAAAATCAATTTGAATCGCTTTTTGACGATTATAATAATTCGAACTTCCACTATAATAATTATAGATAAATAACCTCAGGCTAGCAGAATCTTACATTATAATATAATGTATGATCCTTAATGAAGTTATTGATTATATTATAATCAATAACAATCTGAAAATTTTCCTTAGCCCAAGAAAATGAGGTAAACTCTGGATAACATATAGTCCTGTTGATTCGAAGTCCAAGTTCAATAATTGCAATCCCTTCGAGATAAACGCAGGCGTCCATCATGGCTAAATTTACCCCCATATCCTATTTAACATTCTGATCCAACAAAAAAAGATGCGATGGCAAAATAAAGCACTAACTGGCGATAGTTTGGAAAGTCATGATAATATTGAATCGCATATGGAAAAATCCCAATATTATGTTGTTCTCGGTAATATCCCAGAACAACATAAGAAAACTTTTGAGAGTTTTTTCTCCCAGTCGCCAGATATGGAACTTGAAACCTGAAACTGACTGAAAATTGGACGCATTTGAAATTTGAGCAAATCTCCGATATTTCGAAAAACGTCCTCCAGGTCACGAACTATATAAAGTCGCTGCCACGGCTCAATGCCAAGACACAATTCCTGCAATCGAATCGTAATGTGAACATACTACAACGGGTGTTAAATTACTAAGAAAAAGGATGTGTTTATTCTGCATATTATTAATACAAACAAAGCAATTCTTAGATCATACGGCACCATAATGTCGGTTTATCCTACACGACAGTAAAACTTCTTACTGTGGCGAAGGCCTCTTCTTCTCAAATACAATGTATTTCCATAACCAAAACAACTGTTTGTTATCGCATAACAAATTCCCTTTAAATTAATCTAATTAATTAAATTATTTATCCTCTAATATAATAAAAATCGCTTAATCAAATTTAATTTTCTTCTAATATACGAAGTGTAAATTGTGATGTTTAACACCAATGCAGTGGAAATGGATTATAATGCGGAAATAGCATCACAACAGAACAAGATCGCCACTCGAATATACATACGCGTGTGCCTCGCGAACCATGCATACATACCAAAAGGCATTATTACGATTACGACAGAACATCGTGGCACGAAGGCGAGAAATGTTGCATACAGGTGCATTTGTTCGATATTTTCTGCGTTCGATAAGAATAAATGAGCTTAACCTTATATTTCCGCATCTAAAAGTTATTCTTATTGGCTGTATTTCGACAGAAAAACTATACAATATTGATACTTAAGATTTCCAACGGATCAAAGATGTGTTCCTATTGGTCGTCGTTCTAAACTTCCTAAAAATATTAGCAGATGTTTCTCTCAAGCTACACCCCTCGAGCCATCGGTTATACAGAGTGCCAATGGCCACATGCGACACGCCAGAAGAGTCTCCCTGTCAGATAATTGCATATAAAAAGGCATGTTGAATGCAGCATTACACAGACGTATTTTGGGTCTCGTGTTTCTGAGTGAGCAAATTCGAGCATCTCTCGGCTGACATAATTCATATTAAATGATCAGATCTATTTCTTGCACTGTGAGCAAATTCGCGGTCTTGAAGTTGGTTTGCTCGATTAAATTGTATTTCTTCTTCTTTCAGCTATATTTTATATTTGTTTTATTATGCGATTATTAATTTTATTACAGTTATATTATGAATCATTTACTGTTAACTATTTTTTCAATGCAAGAACGAGAAGGTTAGCGTCAGATGAAGAGAGGCTAAATGCCAAGTACACCGAGAGACAACTCCGGAAAGGCCTATCAAGCTGCGTTGTCCACGGACTCCAGGCTAAATGTGCCTATCCCAACAACACTAGCAAAACAGCAGGAAGAGTCACCATCCTGGTTCGTCAAATCCGCCCACAACTCCAGGCGACGTGCCACTACCATCTATTCCAGGCAAAGAATGGCTATATCCGATAACACGTAAGGACCATCACCGCCGCCTACTTCACTACATTTTCGGAGACAGCGATTAAAGAAACAATTGAAATGAAACATGGTGAAAGCTAGTGAAAAGCAATTTAATTAACAATAAAAATATAATGTTATAAGCAAGAACAAAATATAAAGAAAGATAAACTTGATAATAGAAAAGTCAACGCCCTCGTTCATTGACGGCGAATGAATGACATAAATGACAAATCAACATGAATGACTGACGCATATGTTAGCGCATGATTACAATCACCCATCGTGAAAAGCATATTGCTCGCTTCATTCTTTTATTGGATACGCCATGTTTGATCGATACATTAGCACAATCGTTTTAATATAACTACTGCCAAGGAAATGGTTTGTTTCATCATGCGATAAATGAGGAAAACGATCAGTCGTGATTTATCTTTCTTTTATATATTTTAAATTTTGTTTTTTTAAGTTTAAGGTAAGAGATTTATTGAAAGAGTAAAGAAACAAATTTAGATAATCGGTTAAAAAAAGTTATAAAATCATAAGGTTTATTTATTTATTTTGGTAAAATTTATTGTTTTTTTTTTTTACTTTTTCGGCGAATAACGCTTGTTGGCTCAACTTTGATTCTTCTCCTACGCCTTCGGGAAATGTTTCTAAATAGAACAAAAGAAGTACGTATGAGTAGCTAAATAGAACAAAAGAAGTGCCTATGTATAAGTAATATTTGTTACTAATTTTTGATTTTCCTGATTTATGGTATAACAAAATTTATCATTCATTAGTTAGGTACTAATAGTTTACCTGATCCAAAATTAGCACATGCAGAAGAAAATGATGAAACCGTACACAGTTTACCAATTTTTTCTTTCATAATTTCAAGAGCTTTTCCAACATTTTCTACATCTTTTTGCAAATACTGTAAAAACTTGTTAGCAATTCGCTCTACTCTAAGTATTCCATCATCCAATGCCTGCTCAAGATTACTGTTATCAACATCTATGCGTACCTCTTCGACTTGATTATTTTTAGTTTCTCCTACATAGTTTCGTGTTTCGTTGTAAATAGAAGATTCCGGTTTACAAAATAATGGCGCCAACCATTCTATGGAAGCTTCATTACAAGTTGCAATATAATAAAACTTTTTTCTTTTAGAGGCAGTATCTAGAACTTGCAAATAATTATGTTAATTTGTCAGTGAACAGGCCCAATGAATGTGTTTACAAAGTTTTTCACTGTTTCCATTAGTGCATGTACATAATAGAATATCTGTATTTACATTAAGTTTGGCTGTACTTCACTTGGCATCAATAAAACATTTCCCGAAATAATTTGAATTTTGTCAGCGAGTTCGACTGGTGGTACTAGTATTTTATAGCCAAATATATTTCTAGCTAAACGATTGTGAGCTGCGTCCAATAATCGTTTTTCATAATATTTAACAAATTAATTAATTATTATTTCAAACAGATGTGTTAAATTATAGACTTTAATTCGCCTAAAAATTGTGTACTTCAGAACTCTCATGGTTAACTTGGAAATATTGTTTGTATTATTACCTTCAATTTTTAAATTGGCTCGATAAATTAACACCCATAAGTTTCTTCTTTCCCAGTAAATACACATAATAATTTGAGTATACTTTTGCATTTTCTAGGGCAACTTCATAATACTTTTGACTGTCAGTTATAGATTTTGCGTACATAATTTTCTTAAAATCATTATATAGGCCAGCCTGATCTTGTGATAAACCATTTTTTCCTTTGGCCAGCCATCTCATCACTGCTTGCAGAACATGAAATGTACATAATAACGGTTTTGATTTTGGCCAATTTTGCTGCACTGCTATCTTTCTGAAGCAGAGTCATCTGTTAAAAATACATTTTTTTACATAGCATATAACGTATTCGGAATTCACAAAGTCAAACGCTACACTTTCTACATCCATTTTTGTGTTATACTCTTCAATAAAAGAATTTAAGATTTGAAAACAATTTTCGCATCGCCATATCTTTCATTTATAACATTGTTATATAAATAATAACAAAAATGATAATTTGGTGAATATTTTCTGTCTACTAATTTCTGGACATCTTTGCCTGAATGAATCTCAGTTTTAATTACTTCTAAAGCGGTACCAGGAGAATGCCCAGCTGAAAATAATTGTTTATGTTCCTCTACAACCTCAGGGCTTACTCGACGAAAACGTAAAGCATCAGCAATTATTATTGAATGGTTATGTTCACGATACAATTGTATCTCGCATGACATCATTTTGTCTGGTGCTTTGGACTTTTCTTTACCTTGATATCGTGCTCTTATAGCACGTAATTAAACAAGCATTTTTGAGGGACAATTGGTATTTTTTTAAACCTCGTTTATTACTTTCATTGTAAGTTTCAGTAAATTTTGTATTGTGGTGGCAATAGAAAAGTTGTTTAAAAACAACTGTTTTTACACTTAGTTTATATGTGTTTCGAATTGAATACGTACAGAAGAATGCTCTTCATATACTTTAATCCAATTTTTTACGTCTTGTACAGATTCAGCTCTTATTTTTTATTTCAAATCTGTGGAACTTACTTCCATTACTTCTGTTTCCCACTTGGGTAACATACCCTAAATTAAATTTATAAATTATTCCTTACGCAAGTTGTAAACAATCGTAACAAAAAATATATTACAGGAGTTTATAAAATCACAGTAAGTATACTTACAATTTTGTCATGGATGGTGGTATTGTACAAGTTATTTCTATTAAATTTTTGTCAAAATCTTCCATTACATTATTCCCCAATGTATATGACAAATATTAAAAATGCCTACTTTTTACTCTATGCAGACCTGCAAGCCTGACTACCGCATACGCGCACGCTAGGGAAATAAAGATCGACGGAAGCAATATGCTTTTTATGATGGGCGATTGTAATCATGCTATGTCAGCAGTACCAACTTGTATATGCGCGCGTAATTCAAAACTGTTAATACGGTTTAGAATACATTTCAACAGAAATTCATCTTCATCACGCGCTTCAACTATTCTACAACGCATCAAATATCTTCTAAAACGTATCTCATATCTTCGACAACTCATGTTATAGCTCATACAACGTATCGCATGTCTTCAAAAATACATCTAACATCATCAACTATGTATTTCGTATTTCTGTATCTGCTAACTGGCTGGACCAACCTACAGTATCTTCGCTAACAATCTAAGCATTCAACCATTTAATTCTACCGACGTCCGCATAAGAATATACAACACTCATGAGTTGGAGTAGAAGTCACGTTCTAATCAGAAGAACAAATAATAAACAAAAATCAAATTATCTCAAGTTCGCTACTTTTTATGAATGGAATGGAATTGCCTAACAAATTTTGATTTATAATTAACTTCAACTATCATTGTCTATCAATTAAAATTGCGAGTCGAGTCATATCTAAGTATTATAAATATTAATAGCAATAAACCTCATTATATTACACTGCCATTGCATATATCTCATGCAAGAGCATTAGATGTTACAAACAGAATAAAATAAAAGCAGTATGGTAGTCAATAACATAATTACGATCCTGCTTTAATAAGATTCAATACTGTAACAGTTTTTACTGCCAAGATCTTAATACTACAATAAAACAAAGTTACAGGGAAAATCTCCGTAAAAAATATAAATATATACAATAATCAACGGACAAATACTTATCATGGCGAACAACCCTAAAAGTTGATTAAACATGCACTTTAGTATAATTATCACATGCTTTACATAGGAAGCTGAGGCAACTTCAGAGATGGTATTAGCTTATATGCTGTTACTGATGAAACCTAACGTATATAGATTCTTAGGTGTAAAAATGTTCGTGTAGCTTGTGTAAAAATCTTAGGTTGCGATTTAAAATGTGTTGATATGTATCATGCGACTTAAATAAAAAGATGTAAAATAGGACATGTAAATAAATTCTTGTAGTTTCCTACATTAAAATATAAGAGAATAGTGTAACACGTGTAAAGTGTCTAAATTTTCAATTAAGTTTAAATACACACTAGATTATGCAAAACTATAAGTATTTAGAGAAATAAGTACAAAAATTACTGTTTGAAAGAATTATTAAAGTTTGTATATAATATACAGCATCTACTGAATGAAATAAGTCAAATAAAAATAGATGATATGTTTGTAAAAAAAAAATAATTATATAGGTTTAAAGCACTAAATTCTAAACAGAAAAATCTAATTTTCTAAGCATATCTGTTTTTTTTATATAGGTTATTTAATCATTTTAAAAGTACCTCAAAGTCCTGTTAGCGGCACAAAATAAAAATAAAATAAAATCGATGATGAATGAATTCAATCTTACATCAGAAGAAGATCGATAAAAAGAAAACAATATAACGAATCGATTTTTCTTGTAAATAATAAAGAAAAACATCGAATTAAAGAAATAACTTAAAGAACAGTTAGTCAAGGACCATCTCAAAAGTTCCTAAGCTTTAAAATTGAAAATAATAAGTAATATTAAAACTGTAACTTGCAAGAAAAGAAATACCAAATATATAAAATATTAAATAATATTAATAACAAAAACACCCATAGAACATTGAAGTAAAATAATTAAGTAAAACTGAAGAAAAAAAAAAGAAAATAGAGCAAGAGATAGTCAAAGACTATATGTTTGATTTTTTTAAAGAAGAAATGATATAGTTGTTAGAAGAAGCATACACATTCAAGAGAAAATAATGTAATTCTTATCGAATAAATTTTGGTCATAATGATTTAGCATCATATCAAAAAAATATGAGAGCACATTTAAAACAACATGCATTTATTTTAGAATAATTGAAAATCATCGCGAAATTCAAAAATCAGGAACGAGTGTTCTGTGAATATAAGTGTTTTGTAGCAAGAACTATTTTCTATTTATAATAAATTGAAAATTAAATATTTTATTGTATCAAAAACCCAAATAAAATAAAATTTTAATTTCAATTTGTTCATAGTTAAATCATACGTGTACGTGTTTACTCGGTGTATAAAAAAAAACGTTTTTGGCAATTTGAGTACTTATTATAACCCAGCCTAGTAATAAAACAAAAATTGTGTCTACAACGGTAAGAAAGGTAAAGATAGCATTTCCTTAAAAGTGTTTGGATACCGCTCAGCTATAATTTAAAATTTTGTAATTCTTTGTTTACATAAATGAATTATTGAACATCAATAATCACTGGTCTTTTATTCATTTCACTGTTAATCAAAATTGGTTTAAAGTCTAAAATTTTCAAGTTAATCAATTTGTTGGTCTTCTCCCTTCACGATGAGCTTGTCCATTGAACCAGCTCTCCTAGTAATTTGCTGTAAATACTAAAGTTAACCTCGATTCAATCGTCGTAACAAACAGAATGCTATTGAGGTACAAGAAAGATAGAAAACATTAAGGAATGAGTTATAACAGGAAATATTTCAATATAACGAATGTGGAGGGAAAAATAATGATTGCGAGATTTAGTTATGGGAGTGTTAAAAGGGGAAACAAGTATTCGATGGATCAGAGTGAGAGAATATATAAGATTTGTGGAGGAAATGATGCATTTGGTACAGGAATGCATTGAAAGATGTTTGGCAGGTAATGTAAGAGTGTATTTGGGAGGAGAAATAAAAAGTATAGGGATAATGGAAAGAATTAGTGAGGAGAGAAGGAAGAGGGCAAGGCACTGTGGGTAGAATATAAAAAAGGCCAAAATTCCGTATTTCTTCTAGGGGAGGAAAGTGACGCTTAGAATGGATTTTATTGTTTTTTGTTTAGAAATTTTTATTGTAAAATTTGTATTTATGTTAAGAACAATAATTTATATTAAGTTCTGCCAATAAAGGTTTTTATTATGTATTTTATTCTTTTCACTATAAATATGTACTGTTCTGAAATCTCAAATTTTCATACTAACTAGTTTTTGAGTAATTTTTATTAATTGATGAAAAACACAATTTTTCTAAATATAATCTAATTTTGAAATCTATATCCTCTTTCATCCTAAATCTGTCTTAGAAATGTGATGGCACCATTATATGTAGTGGTGTCTTTCCAAGCTTATTTAACTAGAATCAGCTGTCTGGTTCTCTGCTGACATAGACCAGTGAGGTTCCTTGTCTGGTCAATCGATCGATTTGTTGATCTTCTCCCTTCACGATGAGCTTGCCCATTGAATCAACTCTCCTTTCAATTTGTCTTAAATACTAAAGTTAGCCTCGGTTCAATCTTCGTAACAATCAGACTTCTATTTTTAAATCTCGCACAGTACAGAGACATTTGTTCGATATTTGGTCGACAAAACTCTCATAATTTGGCGATAAACCCCAAATTTTCAAATTGTTCCTCCTTTTGGTATAATTGAGTATTTTTTCATACGTTAACTTTTTATAGTATTTTGTCTCGCAATAGCCCATCTTGATGTTCTTATTTCGTTGTAAAATAGCTTAGCGGAATCCAAAAATTACCGTGTGGTCTAATAAGAATGTGTTATGGTTATATCTCAGGAATGGTTTACGGTACAACTTCGATAAAAAATTCCATGACTAAAGTGGCCAAGAGAAAAAACTAAATATTATTTCTATATGGCGACCGCTAGATGGCGTAACTGAACAGCAAAAAATAAAATGCTTATTTCATAAAAAATCACAAAGTTAAGGTCTTCTAAAAATAAGAAAATTGGAATTTAGCATGATGTTCCTTAGAATACTTTCTATTTTGTCCTATAATAAATGGGGTGGGGGAATGAAGACCGTGATTCAAGCAAACGTTTGTAAACTCTGTTCTGCTTAACCGAATTTTGCAAACTTGGTCCTATTATTATTAATAACAAACGTGCATTATAAGAATAAGTAACGTGCATACTGGAGGGTAGTGTTTAATTTTTTTCTTTTTAATTTTGTCTTGAAATCTAGTTTTTTTGTAGGAAATATTAAATAGAAGTAGGCAATGTAAAATAAGAGTAGACTAAATTACCAATAAATCCAACATAATGATATCCCGAGATATCTTAAGGCTTTCTGGTAAATGTTATGCATTTTTAATTAAGCCATTTAACAAGGGGTCATTTATAATTCTAAATAACTTCCCGGTTTTTCTCTTGGTCATTTTAGTCACTGAATTTTTTTTTCTAAACGGGTTCTAAGATATGGCTAGAAACTATATCTTTTATTGGGCCACATGGTACTTTATTCTTAAATCCTTGGAAGTATGTAGTATTAATTAAACAGAAGAATAACGCATAAGGGTTAATGATCACATATGTATATATAATTAAATTACCTAGAAGTTAAAGTGTGATGTGCTAAGTGAATGTTGTACTGTTGTAACTTCAATTAGAAATAAGATTATTGTTATAAAGTAAATAGAAAAAATTGTATATGTATAAAAAACATTATTGGGACCTTTCTATAAACAACAGATGCTTTTATTAAGTTTATTAGTTTGATATGAAAATATTAGTTTGAATTACCATTAAAAGTATATAAGTTTTCAATTAATTGTGTCAAGTGTTATTTAAATATACAAATATTGGATATAAAAAATAAAAATAAAAAAAATACAAAAATTATTGCGGAAATAGCAAGAAAATTTCAAGTGGTCCTTGCTCAAAACTTATCCAATTTCTTGAAAATTAAACTTTAAAAATGAGATATTTAGAACGATGAAAACTATAAAATACAATAGAATTCATTTAAACTGATGACATATCAAAAATAGATGAATAATACTTTTGATAAACAGATACATCCATATCTAAATATGAAAATGCTGATTCATTTATATCATTCCATTATTGCTATCTACTATTAATATTGGCTTATTATTAAGTTTCTGTATTTACTATCATTTAATTTCATCTCTCCATGTCTTTACATCTTTAGTTAAATAGTATTTTAGCTTGAAAATTATGCATGTCAACATAATGAAGAAATTGATTCTTAATATAAATCGTATTCATAACAATTCATATTCATAAGTTTAATATTCGTTCCATTTTATTAATTAAGTTATTTTATTAAATATAGTTTTCATTTGATTTAAAAATAATATTAGATAGCAATAACAAATAGATAGCATCAACAATCAAAAATAAATTAAGTTTTAGACAGATATCATCAAGGATTAAAATGTACCTTGCTATTGGCAAACAATAATCCGACACCTTCCATACAGACTTGTAATAGACCACCTTCACCTGAACTCATATCTTGTACAGGAAATTCTCCTCCGAGTTCAGGTGCACTTCCGGCGACGCCGCCTCTCTCCATTGAATCTTTGATGCAGTAATACAATTGTTTGCACTAAGAAAATAAAATGTCGGTTTTTATTATTTATGAAGTAGCTCACTGGATTTGATTGCAAAAAGAAATACTCAAAAGATCATTGCAGTCTAAAGCCAGAAACATATATATAACGCGATGCGACGCATTGCGTCGCCACGATGCGTGACGCCGTGAAATTAGTAAGTGTGTATATATATATATATATATATATATATATATATATATATATATTTTATATATGTAAAAAACGTCGAAAGCACTATTATATATCACTTACTTTGTTTGTGACTCGAGTTTCGGGTGTAGGCCC
>WYDF02320821.1:0-14441 GCA_009867245.2 Adranes taylori
TTTGACATAGTAGTTTGATTAATTAAATATATGAGTCGTTTCTATTATAAATAATAGTATTTATTCACTATCATCAGTTGGAGACAACATACATAAGTGTTTTGCATTTTCTCAATATTTGAACTAGCGCGATTTTTAATTTCTACAATATCACGAATATCTTCTTGATTAGATTCTAAGTATTCTCTTAATTTATCATTAACGGTGCCGTTTTGATTAATGCTGAATAAAACATTAGCCGGAGTATTCCCTAAGGCTGTATGTATCGTGTTGTTTAATGTAAACTGAACCGATTTTAAGGATTCGTCCCATGATTTAAGTGAATTGCGTAACTTCGCTAACATAAGTGTAATGTCGCGATTAGATCTTTCAATTTGGCCATTTGCTCGAGGTGTGTGTGTAGCGATTAAGATGTGTTTTATTCCGTATTCTTCAAGAAAATCACGAAAAGTCTGGGAAGTAAAAACACAACCGATCAGAAACAATACGAACCGGTTTGCTATAATTTTGCAAAATACAATTTTAAACATTTTATTACTTCATTTGTTTGCGTACTTTTACACGCGTATAGCTGAGTAAATGTACTAAAACCATCTATAACCGAAAAAATGTATTTAAGCCCTTGTGCTTCCTTCTCAAGAGAACCATAATGGTCAATATGCAAAGCTTTAAATGGGATATTTCCCTTTGGAATTGGATGTAAGAAACCTTGTTGTTTAGCACTGGTGAATAAGATATACACTTTAAGCAATCGCGCATGTAATTTTTATTTTCTCGTGCATATTCGGGAACCAATACGTTCTTTGAATAAAATCTAACTTTATCTGTACTCACATGTCCTAAATCATATGTGCGGTTCTTATAATGTTCGTTTCCATAGAAGATGGCACATAAAATAAGAGACGATTAGTTTTTTCTTTTCTATATACAAGACCATTCCGTAATTCATATAAATTATCTTCTGCGCACTCAAGTTTTTCTTTAATTGTTACAATATCAGCCGATTGACTGTTTTACGAAAAGAATTTGCTCGAAGGTATTATTGTGTAAAACATGAATATTATGTGCGCGACTAAGTGCGTAAACATGATACATTTTTGACTCGAGACGATGAACAATCTCATAATCATAATTCTGCAAACATAAAGTCCATCGTGCTATTCTTTGTTTTATATCCTTTTTGCTTAACGTTAGTTGAAAGCTATTACCATAGGTCACTATTTTAAAAGGTATCCCGAATAAATAAGTATGAAAGCGTTTAATTTGCGTATATTATGGATGAACATTCGAGTTCTAAACTATGATATTTGGACTCTACTTCGGTAGTGCGTTTACTAAAATAAAAAACTAGTTTGAATTCATCAGTTAGTTGCTTTTGAAGAAGGATTGCACCGTATTCTGCTGAGCTCGCGTCACAATGCAATTCTGTTTCTAACTGTGGTGAGTAAACTTTCAAAATTTGCGGACTAATTAATCTATTTTTAAGAAGTTCAAACGATTGTAATTCTTTTTCCTCAAATCTAAAGGCTGCGTTTTTTCTAATTAGTGCATACAAAGGCGCGGCAATTACAGAAAAGTGCGGTACACCATTTTCGAAAATAAAAAGCTAATCCTAAAAACTGATGAAAGTCGTTTGTACTTTTAGGTACCGGATACGACTTAATGGCGTCTAGATTTCGATCGTCGGGTACTACCTATTTACTTATTTTATAACCTAAGAAGAAATGCTAGGAAACATAAAGGAACATTTATCTAACCAAAATTCAAGGCCACCATTAGTGGTAATCTTAAAAACTTCTGAAACGATTTGCAAATGATTGATAACGTTATCCTTTGCAACTAATATATCATCCATATAGATTAATTTTTTACCGGATCTCAAGAGAGGTTCAAAGACGTGAGATGTAAATCGCTGAAAAACTCTCGGTGCATTGCAAAGTCCAAATGGTATTTTCAGATATTCGTATTGCCCTAAAGGAGTCACGAAAGATGTGTACGGGATAGAGGACTCTGACATGCGCACGTGATGGAAACCACTCTTTAAATCTAATAACGAAAAATATTTTTTATCTCGAAGTCTGTCTAAATGATCTTCGATTAATGGGGTAGGAAAATTATCTTTGATGGTAATTTTATTAATATCGCGATAGTCAATACATAAGCGCAGTTCTCATGTTTTCTTACGGACTAACACAATCGGACTACTATAAGGGGAAGAACTCTTGTCTAATAATACCGCGTTTCCATAAATCATCTAATAAAACTTGCAACACTGATTTTTCTCGGAAAACGATAGACGTCTAGGCCTAAAAGAAATTGGTTGATCGTTAGTTAAAGTTATCTTCATTTCGAAATTGGTGGTAGGTTTGTCACAAAAGTTTCTTACAAAATTACTATAAGTATCCTGAACAGAATCTATAATGTCTTGATTTAAAATACTATTTATATTCAAAGTTGGTTTTTCAGATGAATAACTATCAATGTAATTTATATTCATTAATTCGCTAACTGAATCAGAAATATGGTCTGGTTGTGCATACTCAACATTAGAAGATTTGAAAGTAACATTAATACAAGGTTGAGATATAAAATCTCTACCTAAAATTGAATCAAAAGTCATCGTATGTTCAGGCACAACATGAAAATTCAAAGATAGCATAATATTATTAACTTTTAACATTTTGCACTGTACAACCTAATACGGTTAATTGAGATCTGTTGATGCCCTGAAAGGTCCGAGCATTTGGCACTAAATCTAAATCGTTATTTACGTAAGATCTTTTGATTAATCTAATCGGTCTACCTGAATCTAATAATGTATTTATATTACAGTTATTTAAACTTAATGATACAATATATGGTGCTGGCAATTCATTCTGGTCTTGTAGCAAGTTTGTTGTTGTATCTGCGGTTGCCCTGGCAACATGCGAATTCTTTTCAGGGCAATTTCTTTGTTTGTGTTCTGTCGAATCACATAAATAACAGCTACCTCTTGCTCTTCTCGGTTTTGTACACTGGGAACTGAAGTTCATTACAATTATAACATTTCTGTGCTGGTGTCGGTGCAGTTACTCTCGATTCTGTGACTCGGATGGGTCGGATTGTAGACCTAGGATCATTTAAAGTTGACGATCCTCTCTCAATATTTTTAATCTCATTCATAATGGTCAATAAGTAATTTAACTCTCGAAGCTCTTTCACTTTAGCTTGTACTTGCAGTTGCGGATTATCAAATCCATCTATTACGTAGCTCATAGTATCTTGTTCACTTAAATTTAGTTTGTTTGCCAGTAGAACTTTATCTGTAAAATATACATTTAATTTTTAATTTTTTCTCCATCTTCTAGCTTCAAATCGTTTCATCAATGTTAGCACATATTCTCTAACACTAAACATGCGTGTCATGGCATCTCTAAGTTCATCCAAATCATTGAACATGTTTTGGCTTAGAATGATATCAGTCAAGCGCTATAGACTTACTCACTAATTTACTCACTAACACTAATAGTAACATTTCACTTAGTGGATGATATGTTTCCTTGATAACATCTATTCTTTTGAACCATTGACTTACATCTTCGTTGTGAGATGCACTAAATGTAGGAAGTAATTATCCTAAATCGGTACTATTTACCTTTCTGTACTGCTCTCACAGTGGATACCACTAAATCTTCTAAATTTACCGTACACTGCTCACTATTTCTTGGCGGTAAAGACATGTTGCAACTGAATTTGTAATATTCGTATACTTTTATGGTTAGCCGGTCGATATTTTTGAGGTTTGAATCTAGACCCCACACCTGGACTGTAAACTTACTAAGGATTTATAATTTGTTGGAGATGCTTAATATTTACTTCACTCGATTTTACTGATATACAGCAAAGGGAATCACTAAACTTAACAACATTAATTTCATAAGTGCATAATAATAATTGACAATTGACAGATTATATTTGAGCGCTGGTAAAAGGAACTAAAACTAATGGCAGACTTCCAGACCGCGCAATTCAAAATTCCAATATTACGCGCGTAATTTGAAATTTCAAATAAATCATTAGTTACAAAAATTATATAAAAGTCTACAATATATAGCTTAGTTTTATTCAAATAAGATAAACTATTAATCTTATATTATGAACTCATAATAATTATTGCGAATCACATGACAAAGCGTTTTGTTTCGCCGTTCTGCGGTTTCATCATTTGTGTGACGCAAAACTTCAATTTTATATATTATGTAATCGCTGTAAACGAAGTATAATATAAACGTTTTTAATGGTTGCCCTGTCAATCATTTCAAGCTCACTATCCTTCACTTATAAAAGTGTATAATGTTATCAATATACCATTAAGGCAAATGTTGCAATAATAATTTTGTTATATGTTAGAAAAAATCTACAATAATATTGCCGCGTTATTTTTAGGTGGAGAGGGTTGCTCTCCGGCGTGACGTTGGTGAGAGGGCAATCTTGTATGGGTTGCGTAGCGATTTGTGCTCTCACTTTGTAGGTATTAAGAAACACGACATTTTACCTTGCTAACATTGTGCATACCCTATCAGATTTGATCGGACCTCTATCTAGGTATTTAATGGTAGTACACAACCCTTCGCAAAAGCAGACCGTCTTTCAATAGATTAGGTACTCAAATGAAATAGTCGTTTAATCTTAAATAAAATGCATTGGTATGTTTTAAGAAATGCATATATGCAATTAAATAAAATATTCGTTCATTAAAATAAATAACGCCATGTAAAATAATAAAATAAAATGTTAGTTTGACTCAAATATTACGTAGTAATAATTCACTCAAAATGGCGTTTATCAATTATGAATTCACTTCTCCAATGATTATTAATAAAAGTTACTTACAGTTCTGTTGTGGTTTCCTCACAAACTTATTTTATAATTAGGCTTATTTGCGCGCATAGTGATCTTATTTATTTATTTAGATTTATTTTAGATAAACTCGATACATAAACTTGTTACCAAATAATTTTAATTTACTTTATTCGTAAAAATCATGCTTAAAAGAATGATCTAATTTATTATCAAAATCCTGATTACTAAATACTGTTCGGCTTCATGTCTAATTAGTTAATTATTTTCCCTTTACTAGAATCGATACTTTACTTTTAATCATAATTTTATTTTAGTTAACGATTATTTTTATTTGCATTAGTTCATAATTATATTTTTAGAGTGGACTGATAGTGAATCCCTTCGGCTGATTCCAAATCTTAATGTCGCTTCAAGCGCGTTGAGTGCTGTTTTTATTCATTCTGATCTCCCCTCTAATTAGCCTGTCTAGGCACATGTGTAACGATTTCACTAATTGCGTGATTTCACTAATTGCGTCGAGCCATGATTACTGCGCCTATCTACATACATACCACTAAAACTCCACACGCTGCACACCCACCGATACTGATTTAGATCGACAATTCGCCTATACCCTTGACAAGAGCGTCGTACTAGTTACCGCACTCGATTTGTTACATCAACTATAAAAGAGTTTATTTAACACTAAATTAAATAACATAGGGTATGTATAATCATTAATCAATAATTATTTCCGCATTTCTACCCTAAAACGGATCTACGGTAAGTTTCCCCAGTAGTTGGCGTACTCCTTTTCTGACTGCTTAACCCGCTACACCTTTTAGCGCGCCTAGACATCTTGAATGGTTTGGATTATTTATAAGTATCAAATGCTCGATCTTTCTAACATCAAATTAAATAGACACGAGGACAAATTGTCTCGTTAAAATATCGCAATAGGCAAGAGCTGATTATATAGCAATTGGTTATATAAAATTACTGGAGATCCAATCACTCTTTGTAGGTATAAAAAAATGTAAAAATTCATAAAAGTCAATTAGGTCTGCGGGAGTTCTACGAAATGTTGAAAGTCGATTGAAATACTATGTTATTTATAATACTAATGAATTAACCTGTAAAACGATATATGTAACACACTGAATCAACATTTTGTTAACAATGCAACTCAAATTTCCAACAGTTTTGCAACACCTACAACAGACAATTGGGCATTTCAAATCTGGACAAGTAACAATTTCTTCTTAGCACCAGTGACATGTAATGACATTAATGAAAATGTATCTAAAATATTTGCACCTTAAATGAAACAACGAATTACACAAAATGTAAAAAATTAAAGTTTATTTATTAATTTTACAACATAACATAATAATTATTAAATTATATGAAACAAATTGTTGCCTTCATCCACTTTTATTTTAAAATTCGTGTTAGCGAACGTTTTCGGGAACTAGGCCCATTATCAAGCTAAAAAATTGTTAATAACATCAAAGGTCATGTTTAAAATCGACAAAACACATGAAATAGATTATGATGATAATTCTCTACCTTTTATTCAAGTGACAATCTATTACGTCTCCATATTTCTTGAACACTGAACTTTCATTGTTGAACCCACCAAAGTCATTCTTTCCGTGTTTAAGTTGGTGTTATTTTTTTGATTATATGATGGTGATTATATAATTTTTTTAAAGTGGTAACAAATTATGGAGATGTGATTATAAATTTCATTCGAAATTGGATGTTTGTACAATTTTTTCACCCTCGTAGCGTGCACCTCCAAAGAATCTCAACTTCAGCACCTTTAAAAAGACTACGTCATGAGATTCCCCTTTGGGCAGATGTCACGTAACGACACTATACAATAGAGTAAGTCCTTACGTCATAGTCAGGTCGTGTGACCGAAGTAAACTCAAAGTGTCCAGGATTACGGCCTTTCGCACCGGGCATGCGGAAAGAATATGAAGTAGCGTCTCTAGTTGAGACTTGCATGCTCGGCAGTTCGTATCTGCCACCTCTAAGGCCATTATATTCTTACGGTAGTCTTTTATGCTCTCCAATAATTTGATAACCAAACTATGTGGAGTGGTGTCAAATGCCTTCTTATAATCGATCCAGGCCATGGACAGGTTGCGCTTATATTGTATTGCGTCTTGAGTGACGCAACGATCAATTAGAAGATTTTCTTTGCAACCAGCCAAGGCGTTCGTAGATACGTCCCCAAACGGGTTGTACGGCATTTAATATTCTTTCATTTAAGATACTAGTAAATATCTTATAGCAAGTGTTTAGGCAAGTTATGAGCCTATAATTTTTTGGCTCAGATGCTGGTCCTTTTTTGTACAGCAATACTGTCCGCCCTTCTGTAACCCACGGTGGAATAGGCTTTTCTCCATTAAGATACGATGTGAATTCTCTGGCCAGATGTACGTGTGTGCAAGTAAACTGTTTCCACCAAAAATTCGTAATAGTCTCTGGTTCAGATGCGGCGAAGTTCTTTTTGCCTTTCAAAGCTCTCTGTATCTCATCAACTGTTATAGGCGGACAAGTATCCTGATTTTCGGCGTGACGTTCGGCAATATGTCACGCCGACGTATTGGAATACACAGATATATGGTATTGGCCTTTTTGATAATGCCATTAATGTGTCCTCCCCTTTTCAGACCTCGAGAGAGTATGATACCTAGATCTTTTTGTGACCACTTTCTTTCGTATGTTTCCAGATAGTGTGTAATTTCTTTCAGGATTTGACCTCCCCACATGTAAGATTGTGCATTTAGTTGAGTTTACTGGCAACAACCAAGTTTCGGTCCACGTGAGAAGTTTGGCCGAATTTTCCTGTGTATTGTCGTTCTCATCGTTAGGATAACACAGATAACCCAGAAGTTTAGTGTCATTGGCAAAGTGACTTATGGAGCCTTCTATTGATGTTGACATGTCACTAATGAAGCATAAAAACAGGAGAGGTCCGAGCACGGATCCTTGAGGCACTCCACTGAGTGTGTCGAATTCCTTGGAGTAGTTCTTGTCAATTTGGGCACGATTGGTTAGGAAAGCCTCCCGTTTGTACAGAAGACGATTTATTTGTATTTTGTCGAACACCTTTTCAAAGTCCAAATATATCACATCAACCGGGTTAGCTTTGTCGAAATTCTCGAAATTCAGTCCATAGGGACTTGACCCGTTTACAGCAAGTGGTTTATCACTTCCGCTAGAGGAGAACTTAGTATATCTGCGCACTTTTGGATAAGTGTAGCTGGTATCTCGCAAGGTCCAGGACTCGAATTGGTGTTAATCGAGTGTTATGGTGGTTAAGACCCGTTGGGGGTTGATACCGATAGTTTCTATGCTAGTTGTTTGGCTTTGTATTTCCGGGAACTAAACATAAGTTTCCTGTATAAAGACGTTTGATTAGATGCTTAATAACCTTGCGAATTGGCACGAATTGTTCTATTGCTCCAGTTAAGGCCTTTGAAAGTATATCTATTCGTTGGCTGGATATGTAGTTGCTTATGTTGTCGTAGGTTGTAAACATACTTCGTTTTATAGTTATTTCTATTTATTGATACGTCTAAGATGACCTATACTATAGTGGTCGCTGATCCCAATTGGAGTAGCAACTTGAGAGCAGTGACTAGTTTTCTATCATTTGTTAGAACGAGGTCAAGTGTGGACGGGTTATTATGGTCTCATATTGGAGTTGGTTTTAGTACTAGCTGATGCAGGTGGGTGTTGGTAAACCTATCAAAAAAATACTACGCTGACTCGTTATTCCACTGAAGTTTATTTTGAATCCAGTCGATTTGAGGGAAATTGAAATCTCTAATTATGAATAGATTTTTGCGATCTAAGTAATTAAGAATTCTGTCCATTAACATTCTGTCATCCACAGAAGGGCTGGATGGTGGTCTGTAGACACACATGATATTTAGTTCGGTTTGGACATATTTAATGTTTAGATACGCTGCTTCAGATTGACCGACGGTTAAATCCTCGACATCTAATATTTTATGAATGTTTCCTTTGAACTCGTTGGCTAGGTATATGCATACACCGCCGCCTCTTGTTTATTTTTCTATCTATTCTTATGATAGTGTAGTTGTGAATATTTATTAAACTATCCGGAATATTGCTATTTAGCCGTGTTTCCGTTATTAGAATGATTTTAGGTTGATCCATGTTTATAACTAATCCGAGTTCGTTAAACTTTGCCGGGAGAGAGCCTTGGTTAATATACATAGTTTTTATATTAAAAAGATTCAATTTGTATTTTTTAGCGTAGTTTGTTTTAGAGAACGACTTTTTTACTATGGCTTTGTTCTGTTCGCAATTGTGCAAAGAAAAGGGTAGATGCACAATCCCCTCGGCCAAGTACTTTGATTTTTTGCTTTTTCAAGTTCGTCTATATTTATTGAAACTTTAAATGAAAAATATTCGTTCGGATATTTAGAATTGAATTGATACATTTCGGACGGATACTTCAAATTGAATAGAATTCGAAATTGAATAGAATTGACTTTAATAATACTTCGGATTGGTGAGGACATTACAGGTAACGAAGAAAAGAACGGAAAATGTTCCTCAGTTGAAAATACTAAGAATTTAGTAATCGACAGGAATGACAAAGTAGAAAAAGTAGAAAAAAGTGTTGATGTGATGAACCATAACAACACCTTAAACTTAGAACCGGATATTTCTATTCCTAATTGTTTATCAAAACCGGGCTTTTATAATCTAAATTAGAAAGTAGACCATATCATCAAACAACCAGTAACAAAAACACACGAATTCTACCGAAGGATCCTTAACACAACCAATGTACACTTTGAAGATAATGAGAAAAAAAAATGTTAAACTACGGACTTAGTCTTTACCCACAAAATAAGGCAATTAGCTATTAGCATGGAATCCGTTATCGAAAAAGAAAGTAATAAGTCAGCTTTTAGCGCTCAATGTTTAAGAATTTTAACCAACCATATAGAACGTAAAAAATCAAATATTGTAGATAAAAAAAAATTTCAAACATACAAGGATATTTTGATCTTCAACAAAACAGGTTTACATCGATAAAGTAATAAACATTTAAAACAACAATTTCAAACAAAATAGCCACTTCACATGTCAATTAATTTCTGAAAGAACTAAACATATCATTCAGCAACATCGCGAAATCAATAATAAAACTATACATAAATTCCACATCATCCACATGAACCATAAAATCCCGTCCTTGCACGGTTTGCGAAAAATCCACAAAGTGAAAAATGACCAATTATCATTTCCTATTAGACCAGTAGCGTCTTCATCAACTGGCTAACTGGCTCAACCCACAAACTGGCTAAATTCCATAGTTAATCTAGAACCCCAATTCTGCATCAAGAGTAGTTTACAGTTCATTAAAAAAAATTAGTAAAGTAACACAACCGAAACAGTTCACCATTGTTTATTGTTTTTCTAACCAGAGCAGTTACTCTTTGTAGTCTAGATAAGCCTCTGGATTGCCTTTGATTTTTAGAATTTTATGAAACCTCTTCCTTTTTTGAAACAGAGACAGACATTCGCCATCCCACCAAGGGTACGGACCAGGGTCTCGATGAATGGAATGGATATATCGGCGGCAGTGTTGACATGATCAACAATTGAATCATATTCCGGTGTGATATTATTTTCATGAAAGTATTTAGCAAAAGCGTCCCAGTTGGCTTTTTTATGTTTCTCTTTTTATTGAATTGAGGATTATGAACAAAACGTTCTAATTGCGGAGAGAATATTTTCAGAAGAATGGGGTAGTGATCGCTACCATACGGGTCGTCTATTATTTGCCATTCACAATATGCAAAAAGGTCTGTAGAGCAGATCGTGTTATCAACTGAACTTTTATTTTGAAACGGATTGTTGACTCTTGTAGGGGAATCATTATTCAGCAGAATTATCTTTTGTTCTTCGATAAAATTAAATAAGGAGGTGCCGTTCACATTGGACAACGAACTATATCAGGGGAATATATATAACAAATATGAGCAAATTCGGTTTTATTGGCATTAAGCCTACGACTGTTCCATTGGTCCGATTGAATTTTGCTTTGAAGATTGAAGAACGATAGCACTGGAAGAATTAGAACAATTATGTTGAACAGCATTATTAAATACAGCTGAGTAAATTAACGATAATGTCTATGACCGATATGTCGGTTGGGGGAGAGGATTTGGGGAAGGGAAAATTTCTTATCTGCGACCTAAAAATAGGTGAAGCGTGAAAGTTCAACGCAAGTTTCTTGGAGGACTAAGACGATTGTTCAGACGGAGACAGAGGAGGTGGAGAGAAATATGAGGATGGTTGAGCGTCTGATTTTGTGACCGTTAAACAAGGATGCTGATCTGATTGTAGTTTTCGTTTTGGAGGGGCTTTTATAACAGCTCGTGAGTAACTGTGAGGGGTAGTAGGGGGTCTGGGAGGAGAGTCGAGAACGATGGAAGAGGGAGTGTTGAAACCGATGGGAGGGAATGATCTAGGAACTAGATCCGTCGAATAGTCATCTGATAGAATATTAAACGAGTTATTGAGAGGGATGGCCTGCTGAGCAGAGAGGGAAGAAGAATCGGTGGCTGAAAGAGCCTCGACGAAGGTGATGTTATGCAACGTCATGGTATTCCTGATTCCTCTCTGTCTAACGAATTCAGTACAAACGCGGTCTTTCAGCCGCACACCACTTTCCAATGCCGAGTAATTAAGACCACAGTGGATGCATTTGATATTTGAGCAAGGGGTAACATGATGTTCGTGTGGGTAAGTGATACCACACGATGGGCACTTCGGAATATTATTGCATTTAACTGCTGTATGACCATAGGATAGACAGTTCTTACATTGCCTCACAGAAGGTATGAAGATGTCGGGTGAAAATTGTTAAATAAATAAACGTCAGGAGGGATGCTAGTCCCTGAAAAAGTGAGAATGATTGTGCCTGTTGGAACATCATTCATTGTACCTTCGTTGTTATTTTTTTGATAATGATGCGTCTTGCATCTAGACTTTTTGTGATAATATTATTTTTAATAGTATCGCTGTCGGGGTTTCTGTGGACGTTGCGTATAATCCCTTTACATGAAACTAAGTGCTGAGGGATGTACGCGTTAAGATTGGGCGTCTGTTTCAAGACGTCTGAATTACGGAAATCATTTGCTAATTCTGGAATGAAGAGAATTCGACGAAAGTGAAAAACCGGCTCCGCCTAGAACCAACTTCACACCCTCGATGCCGCAATCATGCAACCATTTCCGAATCAAGGAAGGATGCACCGGATCGATTGATTTATTTATGAGAGTAATGTTGATTCCATAGGGATGTTTATCGTAGATGCAGTAGGTAGTTGGATATCAGGAATGGAACTTTGATTTTGGGAAGAGGTTCTACATTCAAGTTCCCCCACGAGAGGAGGCCATGCACTCTTACACTACCATCCAATGTAAATAAAATAAAATATAAAAAAAAACATGCACTTTATAGTAAAGAAGACAAAAAAAAACTTACCACGTTACGTATTAGCAAAAGGAAAGTTCAAAACAAATGAAAGCAATTATGAAAATCTAGCAATTAAATAAAAGTAAAAAGAAAGCAGATGGGATAAGGAAGGATAGGTTGGAAGAAGAAATTAACCGATTGATTAACTTGTTAACCTAACCCGAATAAAAATATAATCATTTATGAGGTTAAATATTTATGCATTTGACATATACGTAAATTGATCTGTGATTATAGAGAGGTGTGTTAGTCATAAATTTTCGAGACCACCAAAGTGTAAGTTTTATGCTATAGAGGGCGCCGAATTTATCCTACATGTCACTACTTGCATAACCATTTATTTTGAGGGGTTGTCTAGGCTTAATTAAGACAATTGTGATTATAGGAGTAATTCTCAGGATGTTAATAAGATATAGAGTACTGGAGTACTGGTGTTAGCCACATTTTTCCTACTTATTGGTTTTCTTTTCAATGGCAGTGATTCATTAAAAGCGTCCATAAATATATTGTCAAAATTATTAAAAAGTTCATCAGTATGTTCTTGTATATTATGTATAACATTAATAAAAAATAGTATTTGTTATATGATTTTGATTTCAGGACAAATCACATGGATTGGATCATTTAGACAACGATTATATGGGTGGAAACAGTGGCGGGCGTGAATTTATTGGCGGCGGTAGAAGGAGTGGGGCACAAGATAGCGGGCGTAGCGGTGGTCGTCAAATTTCAACCGACAGCGAAGACCGGTGAGTGATCAAATCAAATTAAAAGCAACTTTTTTATTTATCTATGTAGGTAACTTTGAATGTATCTCTTTTTCTTAGAAAATGCAATTATGTTAAATGTGTTTTCGTTAAAAACAAATTTTAGCTTTGACAGGCGCTACATCTCTCGCGAATTTGAATTAAAATCGGATCATCATCACAGATCATCTAATAATCATCAGGATACGAAAGACCGGCATATGGGTGGTGGGCGTTCAAGTGGTGCTGGAAGCGGTTCCAATAGTAGTATTATTAATGATAGAATGGGCGGTATTAGTGCAAGTGGCCGTTATGGAAATTCACGACGCATTTCGAATGAATCAAAAGAGGAAGAACCGGAATGGTGAGTAAATAATTCATTTTTATGTGATATTTCATATAGTTTGTTATCAATGATAATAAATTATACTTTCCTAGGTTTTCATCTGGACCTCTATCACAAACTGATACGATTGAACTACGCGGTTTTGATGATTCAGAACGTATTGGAATGGGACACAGCGGCAGAAAAAATAACAAACAACAATCCAATTTATCGGTATGTTTATGATTATTCTGTACTCACAGCATAACCTCAACACTTTTTATCAACTAGTTCTAACATCGGTTCTATACAGACTATTTGATTTTAGGTGTCACAGCAGATATCTCGGCTATTGTTAGAGATATGACAAAATGTTATGTAAGAAAAGTTCTTCTAAATTTATTTTTCTACTAACTACCATAGCAAAAAAACAATTGGGCATCAAATGGATTAGATGTAACAAATACATTCAAATTTTTAAATGGAACATGCCCAAATTTATTGCGTATTCTAAAACTGTAAACAAATCTCTTTACAATGATGTATCACATGTTATAATTAAGTAACAAATGCACGCTCACGAGAATTCATCACATCACTTTGACAAGTTAGGCAGGCGGTAAAACAATTGCTAGATATCTAGATATTGTAACCTGAAATTTTAAAATGTTTTACTTATATTATATATCTATTTTCTGTATGCAAATACGCATTACTTTATGGTGTTATTTACAACATAAACAACGTTATGTTGTTAGTAACAACATAAACAAAATTATGTTGTTAATAACAATATAAACAAATTAATAGTAATAAATTAAGTTTAAAATTTCAGGTTAACTTCCGGTTAAAATTTTTAAACTTTATTTACATATTATTACTTTGTTTATGTTGCTCATAACAACATAAACAAAGTAATAATATGTAAATAAAGTTTAAAAATTTTAACCGGAAGTTAACCTGAAGTTTTAAACTTAATTTATTACTATTAATTTGTTTATATTGTT
>WYDF02320832.1:0-14441 GCA_009867245.2 Adranes taylori
TAAGTGTGTAGTTTCTTCAGGGGAGTTAACCCGGAAAAAACCTGTGAAATTTTGTCGGCGGGTGATATTGTGCCGCTGCCCACAAACCCAAGGTTATTTCACAATTTAAGGGCTTTTGTTGTCAGCAGACCATTGAGGGTATAAGTATCTTCTTCCTCCCTTAAGCGATTCGGGTACGCGAGTACGCTATAGTGGCCCAAAAGATATCAGCTGACCAACATAACCGCCTTGCGTTATTATTATCATTATTACTATTATTATCATTATTATTATTATTATTATATACTAAAAGTAACTTACAGGAGTGCCATTCAAATTTTTATAGCTAAAACGATGGAAGTCATTATTATGGGGACAGGCATTCAGGGTACATGATGGATCTCCACACTCATGCCATCTCTATCCAATTTTCTAGATAATTAACTTATTTAACTCCAAAAATGTATTACCATCATATTCTTTCGAAAAGATAATTCATAATCAACACAGGTTTTAAGTAATAATTGCTAGTGTAGATGAAATAGTGGATCTTCCATAATTGTAATGCATTTTCTGAAAAATATTCAATATTGTCTTCCATCTTTTGTGCATCCAGCTATAGATTAAATGACGTTAATGAAATTACTCCATTGGGGAGCAACTTAATATTTTGTAATATTATCAATATATGGTTGTATCCTATTTGGTTAACAGTTAAGAGTAACTCAATTTACACTATGCTTTTCGAAAGAAAATTTGCCAATAAAGTTTTAGTATATGGAGAACCAATAAAAGTTATAAAAAAATGACACTATTTGTTATTTTATATTACTTGCTTTCATAGTATTTACCAACTCAGAATATAATCTATGGACTTATTTATAGCAATGCAATAAATTTCAGAAAGCGCAATATACTAAAAGAAGATGTCATATATCTTTCAGATGCATAAAAATTTCGCGACTTTCCGAAAGCAATTTCTTTGTCACATACAGAATGTTCTATATTGCATGTGTATAGTATGCTTTAATATATTTTTTTGGATAATGCATAGTATATATAGTTCGATTTGAATGTATATTATTCAGCATTTTTAGATATAAATTTATATAGATAAAAATGGAAGAATGAACATTGTCGTAAATTATGAATTGAGAAATATTGTACATAAATTTTGGGTGTGCGTACTTAAAAGGAAATTAAACAATTTTTGTTAAAACTTCCATAATAAGTTTGACTAAAACTTAACAACTGGCGCATAATGCCATATACACTTTTCTAAATTTATGCGCTTAAGAAGTGATATTTCACTTTGATAGTTTGTAGTGATGGTTGTTCCTTAAAGAACTATTTTGATCGCGGTATATGTTTGGAATGCGATGTCATTTTCAAAGAACTTGTTCCCATTGAAACATATAGTTCATAGCGCCAAGAATAATTTTTTTATTAATTGGTTTTTTCCGCCATCTTTATTTCGATAGGTCATTGAAAAACTGACTTAATAATAAATAGATAAATTTTCTACTTGGAACGCGCACGTAAAGTTGTCTACATTTTACGTCGAGTCAGTTTCAATAGAAATGAAAAACAAACGAAGTTAACAAAAACAAACGAATGTAATAAGTAACAAACGAAAATATACATGTATATCGCACTGCCCTGCATGCCTCATCGGATGCAAAGCTCCATAGCTTCTAATACCTTTTTCTAATAGTACGAGATACATAAATAATGCGAGGGTCGTAATTATACTGCATTGTTGAACCACCCCTACAAGTGGGTAAAGTTGCTTCTAGTACTCTAAGAGACTGCTGAATTTTATTGATTCATACAGAGGCAACTTACAACTTGTATAGGATATAGTGTTGCAAAACGTCGCTGAACAACTTATTTGCTGCTCTCTTCAAGATAATATTTAAAATTTTAGTTTCTCTCATAAATTTGAACATTAGTTGAATTTCCAAATTAATAGTGAATATCAAGTAATCATGTTAATATTTATTAGTGACGTACAAATTTTGTTGCATAAAAAAATGATTGTTAATTTAATTAAAAATACAAAATAAATTATTATTGATATAATATATACTTTGATACAAGAACATAGACGGTTTTCCCAAAAATACATTATATAAATGTAAGTTACACAAACATTTTAGTAACAGTTCATTGATCTGTTTTTATATAATTAAGATTTTTTAATTCTTAGATATAAATTGCATTTTTTTTTAAGAAATTTGAATTGTGATGCATTTTGCTGATACCTGTTTTATAAAAACTGATATTATTGATAGTTTCACGAATTTAATTTTAAATAACAGAAATAACGATATACACAATAAAATATAATATAGGGCACTACTAATTAATAAAAATAATTAACTACTTGATTGTAAGTGATTGTCACAAGATAGGGGTAGGTAACCCAGCGCCCGCGGTGGCAGGTGCGCCCACAGGCGATCTATTATGCGCGCGCGCGCGATGAACGATTATCGATAAATAAAAAAAAATATTTCCAGTCAATTTCATTCTACAACTTTTAAGCAGAATTTTCTTGGAATTAAATACTTATTTATTAATTGAAATTTTCAAGAAATTTTTTATTATGACTTTAAATACCTCCTTATATATTTATATAATAAAATGTAAGTAGTATCCGCTAAAAAATATTATTCTAGCGAATTCTATCGAATCTTAGCGCCATCTTTTATATTTTTATTTTATTAAAACTGATAATTTTGCCATCTATGAGCCGTGTATGACACTGAGACACTCAGTGACTCAAGGTCATACGCGTCGTTGATATTATCTGTTTGTGTGTTGTATAGCAGCTATGAAATAGTACTAATGAAATAGTATTACAAAAAAATCAATTACTTTTTGATAAAAATTACTTTTGTTATTACTTTATCTTATTAACTTAACAATAAAAAACATCCAGCATGGTTGAGGCAAGTCCAAGTAAATAGCCACGTTTTTACATTTTCCAAACAAATTAGGAAGAAGAATATTGTTTCGTGGAAGTAAAAGGAAATAGGTCTTTAGTACAATCGCAATGTAAGTACAAAAACGAGAATATTAAAAGACATTTAAAATTACAATATAAGAACTTCTTTTAAAAAGTTATGCCTCAGTGCAATTAAAAAATAAATAGTTTAATGAAGGGATTATTGAGCCAGTAATTATTGTTCAACGAAGTAACTGATAAATCAAAAAGCGTATCTATGGCATCCTTTAAAATAGCACATTTTTGCGATAAACAAGAAATCATTCAACTGAGGAATTATTTAAAGAAGCTTTACTTATTGTTGCCGATTCTCTATTTAATACTTGATACACAATAAATAATTAGGGTAATAAACGATATACAATTGTCACACAGCACAATCCGAAGAAAAACTGTGGCAATATCTACCCATATTAAAGATCAACTTGTAAGAATAGATGCTTTTGGTATGAATAGATGCTCTTGGGGTTCACTTCAAATGGACGAATCTTTGGGTGTAACGAGGACATCTCAATTAATAATAAAGATGGTTTTTGAAGACTACTCTGTGAAAGAAGGAATACTATGTCTTTTGCCAATGAAGGCAAGAACGAGAGATGAAGATATTTATCAACATTATCTTCAATTACAACTGACGGAGTTCCAGCGATGATCGGTAAAAATAAAGGATTTATAATGTTATTAGAAAAGAATAATCATTTACAAATTTCTTTGCTTACCATTGCACAATACATCAGCAAGTTCTGTGCAGTAAAGTTCTTTCATTTAGCTACGTTTTGGACCTCATAACTAAAATTAAAAATTGTATGGTAGTTGCTCTATTATAGTACTGACTTTTTAAAAAGCTATTGGAAAATCATGATGCTGAGTTCTCAGATTTAATAACTTACACAGAATTGAGGTCGCTTAGCAAAGACAAAGTATTAGATCGGTTTCTTAATTTCATTACTGATGTAAAAGAATTTCTTGAGGAAAAAGAGGAAATTTATAGCAGCCTTGAAGATCCTAATTGGTTAAGTAGTCACATTCACACCTCTTTTTGCAACCTCTTCACATTAATTAGAAACGTAGGTAAATCGTAGCCAATAGAATTAAAATCAATATTTCTACGAGCGACTTCGTGCGTGTTCGCAAAGCATTCAAGTGATTCGTGCGAGATCCCACAACACTATAAATTCGAGTATGCTCGCTTAGGCGTGGCTTTCTGTAGCAGTTATAAGTAGAGTTTTATATAGACTGCATGTAATTTTAATTATATTCATATTAGAAAACTCAACTCTTAGACTTGGTTTCTAGTATTAAAGTAATATTATAATATTTCAAGTGTTAATTAAATATAAATATTGCAGTTAATCTTGCCTCAATGCTTTTATAATATAATGATAGGTATAATTGAAAGAGTTAATTAAATAATAACATTGGGTTGGTAGCTTAATCTGTTGTAATCTATTTCAACAACGTATAGTAAGTTCCTTAATAATGAACTTAAATAATATTGTATTAATAAATAATTCAAATAAAACAAAAGTAAATGTTTAATTTTAAATAAATAATTAAATAAAATTTTTTAAAAACTCGGTCCACCTACTCTTAGGCCTAGATTTATTGAGTTGCTAACAGAACGAGAATGGGACTTTATCGCGGTATCTTTACGGAACGAAACGGTCCATCACGTTCCAAGCGTGGAACCAGAATTTCCATCACTACCACTAGTTTGTAGTGTAAAAATTCAAATAAACAAGTTTCAGTAAGTAAAAATATATTTTTTTTGGCATTATAGTTATGGAATATTACATAATTAGATCATCTAGATAGGGTGACACCATAGGATATATTTTTATGCTGTATTCGCGCCTACATTTGAATTCTAGACAAAGTAATTGTATCGGAACCGTATATAAAATTCCTCTGAAGTTAAAATGAAAGCCTTCCTTGTTTATATTTTTTATTATTACGAACTTACTATTATTACGTTTTGTTTTGATTTACTATTTACTACTAATATATAATTAAATATATTAATAGGCTCAAAATAACTAACACCCTTAACTGAGATATCGAGCCTTCTTTTAATTTTTTTAGCAAGAAAACATTTTAGAAAAAACTTTTTACGTGCAAAATTGTTCCTTAGGGCGTCCCCTTTGAATTGCAAATTAACGGATGGTAGTAATTTCAATGCAAGAGACGTACTAAGGTGAAATATAAAAAATTCTCAAAATATGAATCCTATATCTTTCAATTACGTATTATACCTATAAGGTATATGAAGGATAAAAATAGAAATGGGATTCAACAGCAATTTTTAACCTATTATTCTTAATTCTCTTATTTTTATCTCATGTATTATTTATAAATATTGCTCTAAATGTTTGACCAAGTATTTATAAATATTGTTCACGATGTTTGAAAAGTGTGTACGATATTTCTAGAACCTCCTGTATTTATAAATATGTTTAATGTCACGTTCATGTAATAAGTAATAAGTAGTCTATGTGGAAACTGGCGAAACAATTCCCTAAGTGACACTAACCTTATTAAAGCCATATGGTGTTCATATTTATTATATTGTGGGCTGTCGAGGAAGGAAATTATTGTGCTCCAGTGCGTTGAAAATTGCTACTTAATAAAGCGTTTTTTAGACCATTTTTTTCTCATTTCGGTCAAATGGTTTCGTACAATGATAATAAAAATTATCAACAGTTGGGTATTAAATTTGCTATATTATATTATTTTATTAGATAAGAAATAAAGAATATACTTTGTCCTAAATATATATTTGATTTGTATTGAAATAGATAGGCTTTATTAATTTTATTATTAATTAATTTTTGTTTTGCTGCAGGTAAAATATATCAGTCTGCGTACAGTGGAAATTGTATTAAGGAGAATGCATTTATCTAAAATGCATATCTATCTACGTATATTCTTTCAGTATGAATATTGAAAAAGTACAGTTCAAAGCTCAAATTTGAATATAAAATCAAAATCATTTATAAATCAGTGTCTAAAAAATTACCCCTCATCATTATAATTTTTGAGAAGACGAGTTACTTTTGAGATGTACGAGACCTTATTAATTACCTACTCTAGGAAAAATGTTAACTTTTCACACGAGGAGCAGGATTACACTTTCACTCCACCATGAGACTAGGAAACAAACGACATTCTGTTATTTGATTTTTATTTAGGGAACTAATATAACAGGAAATAATTGAATCGTGTGTGATGGGTTGGCTCCTTCTTCACAGGATAAACAGGCCATACGTCCTATGAGATTGAATTGCACTGACTAGTCGCAAGTTCGATGGAGATCAGCGTAGAATCCGATGAGATGTAATATTTCAGAAGCTCTAAGACAACAGAAGCTCCCTAAGACTTACGCAGATGAACGCCAGTACCTAGGTACGGATAAGTTCACAGGATGTACACATAAGTTACAACATCATATAACAAGACCACCATAATTTATTTTAAAATATTTGTATCAAATTTAATACTAGATAAATAATATACTTATTGGTAAGAAATATCAATAAATGTGAGATACGCCACAATAGCAATTATAATATTTGTTTCTAATTTAAAAGCAGATAAATAATATACTTATTGGTAAGAACTATCAATAAAAATGAGATACGCCAGAATAGCAATTAAAATATTTCTTTCAAATTAAATACCAAATAAATAATATACTTATTGGTCAGAAATATGAATAAAGTGGAATACGCCACAATGGCAATTAAAATATTTGTTTCAAATTTATCACAGTAAGATAATCATCTAAATAGTCCACCTATTTTAACAATTTATGAAGTTCAAATGATTCTAAATTACAATTATTACTTGAGAATCTATTACTCCGGCTAGATACTAAAAATCTACAATATATCTTATCACAAAAGTTCAAGTAACTATTCTTATGTAAACAATCTGAAGCAAGCCTAGATATTTCCACGAATAATGCTATTATCGTTTAAATATTACAACCGCCCCCCCCCCCCCCCCCCGTATTAAATAACTGATTAAAAGTGGTTCCCGCAAAACACATACATAATAACAAACAGAAATATAAGGAATTCCTTACAACACATAACAATTTGGATCATCGTTTTTAGTAATTATCACAGCAATTAAAGGCTCTTAATAAAATCGCCAAGATCACTATCATAATACATGAAGGGTAAATTTATGTATTATTACAGAGTACGTATGCCGGAGTCAAACCGAACCAGTGAAAAGCCCCTACCAAAAATATGTTTGTTCACTTCAAATTTATTTTCATAAATCAAATGCAAGAATTAACTTCCTAACGCATGCAAAAATGCGAGGAGAACATCACTTTATCTTAACACATTTAATCAAAACATATTTATTGGTTCCGTTCTTGACTAATTAAGCCCGACCTAGCACCATACTAAAAGCAATAATTAAAATTGAAATTTTAAAATTAAGGACTCCGACGATTAGCCATCAGACGAAAGTTGAATAACAATCAATCGCAGAAATAATCTTCTGGGTAATCCACCAAAGCCGCCCTATTTAAAACACACAAAATGGCGAACATTGATCTGATGCTATGAAATAAACAAAATTAAACTTACCCACTCAACTGAGTTGTTGTTCTAGATCCCACAATTTACTTTTAGTCCCACATAACAACCAACGGATTTTTAAATTTCATTTATATTTTACTTAGACATTACTACAAATTAGAGTTTATTAATTATTTACTGAGCCATAAATTGGTTTTCAGCTCTTACTGACGATGAAAAAAAGGAACCACAACTTCCTCAGGACTCGCCAACTACCTTCGGTCTGCCCCTCTTTTCTAGCCACCTACCACAAACAAGGACACAAATCCGAAACGCCATCTCCTCACAGTCATGTTAAATTTACACGTTTTATATCCGCTAGAAATCTTCATTATCAGCAGTGATATAATAATTGCCTTAAAACTCCTAAATCCTGACGAGACATTAGTTCAATTAAATTTACTCCATTATTTCCAATTCTAAATAAAACCTATTGTGCTCATAGGTTTTATTGGTGCTCGAAAAGTCATATTGGTGCTCGCTAATGGTACTCATTTCATACAAGCATGTTACTTGCATACAGAATCGAACGCCTGATTAATGTGCGCATTACAGAGTTCTGCTATATAGTAGTCAATCATAGTTCGTAACTTCACTCTTTCAGCTGATTTGGCGCACGGCAATTTTGAACCCCGTTTGTAATCGTCCAGTACACTAACTCAAATAACAGCACAACTAATTTTATGGTCATCATCACCCGAAACATCATACATTGCTGTGTGATATTCAGATCTCAGTAAAATTTCCGTAACAAGGTAAATAATTGTAAACAAAACAATTTCCTTATTATACGACAACTTATTATACGACAACTCATAACATTACTAATTGTAGATCTCCCAAGGCTTTGATTGTTTCGTAGCTCAAGCTATGTGATTGGAAATTCCCGTTACTATAAACACTGCGAGAGTAACTGGAATAAATCAGTATGCTCTTCAAAAGGATTGTACTTTGATCTCATATGTCCCTACGAAAGGAAAAACGTGATTCTCATATCTACAACTCATTCAGATGACAGCATATACGATAGTACGGGTCAACCCTCAACTATAATAGATTATAATAACACTAAGTATGGGCTTGCTGTCGTGGATCTGATGTGTGCTTCCTACGACGTAGCTTGAAACAGTAGACCATGCCCCCTTACAATTTTCTTTGATTTGGTGAACATAGCAACAATAAATGCACTAGCGCTATACCAACTAAACTATCCAAATTTAATTATTATTCCTCGATATTTTATGCACACTTTAGCTTTAGATTTAATAAAACCCGAAATTACTAGAAGATGTTGCCTTACGTATTCCAAAACATCTAAAGGAAAAATGTAGGGCTTATGCTTGCAATTGAGGAGCCTTCAACTTCTACTAATTGAATTGTAGCAGAAACTCAAAACCGGAAATGATCGATATTATATAGGTCCTTGAAAAGGGGATAAACGGACCAGAAATTACTGTGCTGCGTGTATGAACTGGGTTTACAACGAACATCAAAAGAACACTCGCGTATTATATGTGTTAGATGCTTTTTGATAGCAAAAAGGAGTTTTACACTGAGTGTACACTGCTGGTGTAACTAATCGCTACGCGAGTACCGAAGGGTCAATTGATTTTTCGTTTTAATACTTTTCAATCTTCTTCTTAAAATGAATATTATTATCCAAATACTTCAGAACATGTTCTACCATAATTTATTTTTTTGCATGTGCATTTTCAAATGCACTGTATTATTTCCTATATGATAGCGTATCTTGCTATTTATCTTATGACCGTACATATCTTCCGACTGTAATACAAATTATATATGTAAGTAGGTGTTCATTTCGAAAATTGTGATGAAAAGAGAATTATAAGAATTAGTTATAAAAATTGAGGCAAGGTGGACACGTGTTTCTAGCGCAGCATTATAGCTCTTATCAACACCTTATTCCAAATAGGCGCAAGGTCTCATTGTATCGAACTACGAATCCAATACTCAGCCATTTCGCTATGAATGCATCGACAATCAATTCTTAACATTTTCTATTTCAACGTTGATTGCATGTAAGATTGCATATATTATGATGTTATATTTTGAATTATTCGCGCTATACACATATGGTATAATGTATTGTATCAGCTATCTGTTATGCATTTGGACGAATTAACACCTTTAACAAATTGAGATGAACCATTAATGTATTTACCAATGAATCAAAGTTCACCTCGTATAGTACTTGCATTGGGTTTTTTTCTGAGAAACATCGGACTGTCCTAAAGATGGCCAAAGTTGTTTCTACAGTGATCAAGAAACATATGCTGCAGGATTCGATATAAAAGAGTGCCGCAAGTTCAATTTTCAATTTATTTTGGATATGGTATTTGTAGATAGTAAATTAAATGCTTGTTGCGTTGAGGGTTAAAATAATGACCGTATATTTTAAATCATATAGTCGAGTTATCCCGGCGAACATCACAAACGGGGTAACTGGAACCAAGTAGGCTGTAACTTAGAAATAACATACTTACTTAATAAATTATGTACAGCTAATGTTTTCAAGTTTTCAGAGGCATGTTTCAAGAATACAAAAAGCGTACCAACGGACGAGCCGATCGAGGAAACCACTGGAAAGATTCTATAGTGAGAGCTTGTGAAGATGTATCAAACGGAAATAAAACACTATATGGAGCAACAAAGTTTTACGGAGTTCCGAAGTCTACTTCGCGACACTACATCCATGAAACCCGAGGAAAAATGTTACAGCCGCAGACGGAAATGATGCGTAGGCAGATATATGTTGCCATTTTAAGCTGAGGAACAACTCGAAAACGCTCTTAACACAACGCGGAAATGGGGATATAGTCTCCCCAAAGCTGAAGTTTTAGACTTGGTTCAAATATACGCGCAGAAAAACCAAATTAAAATATATTTAAGTACAACCGGTGAGGAGTGGTTTCTAAGATTTTGTAAGCGACACAGAATGTCCTTGACAATGTCCTTGAAAATTGTGGGCAATATTTAAGGGAAAAATTGTTATTGAATCAATGACGCCTGAGAAAGAACACCTTTGGATAAAACAGCGTACGCTGCATCTTAAAAAGGATGGATGACATCTATAATATTTACAAAGGGGTTTGAAAAGGTTTTTTTTGGCGTATGTGCTCAAAGAATCTTTTAGTAGTTGATGACATGTGTCGCATATTTCCTGTAATTTAATAAATAAAGCATTGGAAAACAATATCATCATTCTGAAATTACCGCCACATTGGACCCACTTGTTCCAACCACTAGATGTCAGTGTATTTGGAAGCGTGAAAAGTCATTGGGATAAAGCATTATGTATATGGCAGATATGAAATCCTCGAAAAAAAAATTGAAAAAGAGGACTACCAAAATTGTTAATCAAGAATTTAAGCACATGCCATGTACAGAAAAAGATTATATGAAGGAATATGTGTTAAAAATACTACGCTAGTTGACGTAATGAATGACGCTGAGCTAATTTCTAGTATTAATGTAATCAATGAACCTCAACTTAGAGCATCAAGTGCCCCTGATACATCTCTAGACAACCCAAAGTGCTCCAGTAATGAAGAATTACATGAGAATTCTAAACCTAGTTCATCAAGTGACTCCAAGTTAGAATATACATCCTTCACTTCTCAGCACCTAAATTTTCTTGAAAGCAATGTAATAGATATGCTCTCTAAACAAAAATTTTCTGCTCCAACCAATTTAGCGCCACCAAAAAGCCGCAGAGTTTGCAATGCTGCAGAAACTACTGAGTACTTATTTCGGCAAGAAAAACAAAGAAGAACAAAAAATATTAAAAAAGAAATCAATGAAAAATCCCAAAAGAAACATGACCCAGATGACAAAATTACAAAAAAATAAAGCTCACACTGGTCAGAATCAGAAGACAGCAATTTGGACGTCGAAATGGAACTTTAGTCAGATAGTGAAACCATTACTTCCGTGGCAGTTGGAGAAGGGGATTATGTATTAGTTTTCTAACTGAATGAGTTATATACGGGCAAAATATTATCAGTGCAAGATGAAAATATAGAAGTTTCTGATATAAAAAAGGTGGTCCATTTTCTTGGCGCTGGCCTGCTAAATCGAATATCTTTACTTATGAAGAAACTCATATCATCGAGATAATAAATGAACCACAGGTTCAAAATAAGAGAGTTTGCTTTTTCGTAGCAGAAATGAAGAAGTATAATGCATATACTTAGAAAAGAGGATTGTCCATTATTTCAATTGGAGCGTATTTTTGTTTTGATTTTTTTAAGTTAGAATTGTTTCCATATTATACGGTTCTAACATTCCTTTGAATAAATGCGTTTTCTGAATTTTTAACATGGCTATATTACATTTCCCATAGCCGCTACAAATATGTATTAAAAATAAAAATAAAAATTCGAGTTATTTGCTGGGATGTTATATTGTCTTCCTGTTGCCCCAAAACATTAATCTAGTTTTCATATAGTGAAAAACAGACCGGCTTTCCAGGTGCCTCAAAACAGTGGGTTACTGGAACGTAGTACAATATTTTTCAAAAACTTAATAAAGCGCGGAGTTGCTAATATTTATATTAGTTTTACTTGTGCAATTGGTAACTAAGCCATTCAAAATACAGTAGCCAAACTAACAAGAATTCAGCGCAAAACGCATCAGAGATACATAAGATTTAAAATTAACTTTATGAAATTGGGGTCCCGTTACCCAACTTCACCTCAGTGCTTTTTGTCTTGAATTTTTAATTCTAAAAATCGTTTCGTCATTAAAAGCAAACTAATCCAACAGATTTAGAATAAAATAAGTTGTTTAAAATTGCAGTACCTATATATTTTAATCTTAATCTGAAAATAATTAAAACAAATTATTTCAATTATAGACTGGTATGTTCCTTCAGTAATTCCTTTAATAATTACAAAACTACACAAAATCCCTGTATTCCGGTTAGCATACAAATCTCGGTATTCCATATCCGTATAATATTGTATTTCTTCTTTCTTTTTTATTTCTATACAGAGCGTGAGAAACGTAAATAGCTGCAGTTTCACCAAATTTGAGTAATTTTGTGCTGCTGTGCAAATGAAGTTGGCTGATTGGTTGGCACCTGACGCAGGTGTCAATATCGCCATTGAGGGGAAATAGGTGGGGATTCGTCTTGCTGAGACACTTGGGAGGCAGGATATGGATTATGTCCTTATTTCTCTCTCTTTTGCAGACTACGAGTAAGAGCATGCCAAGAGAATGTCTTTAGTATAAAATAACAACGAAAAGTTAAAATTGGTTTATGGGGTCTGGATTAAAATTAAGCCACTAGGATTTAGTGGTTGGTGAAAGCACAGATTGGGTAAGTTAGTGAATACTTTCGGTGTAAAATTGCGACTAGACTTTGATTTTGGTTTTGTGGTTTTGAATTTGATAGGCAATCACCTTAGGGCATAGCTCTTACTTCATCATCTGCTGTAGGCCTGCAGCAGCACTAAAACGTTCTGAAGGGTCGTCGTAGGATCCTGAACTGGATTTGGGATTGATTTATGGAAGTAGCTGTTCACGTAGTAACTGGTGTCAAGTAGCCATCTTGGGGCCCACCAACTTACCACCACGTGCATCTGAAGTTCGGATGCCAGTCTTGACGAAGACTTAGGCAGCTGTTGAATGTTCACCAATTCATGAATTGCCACACCTGTGGAATCATTAATCAGCCAGCCATCGGGTTCAGTGTTTGAACTTCGTGGGAGATAGATCTTCTTGTAGACCGTATAATTTTATGTCTCATTTTTGGCACATCACGCATTTATAATTTTGATATTGTAGGATTTTACGTAACTTTATTTAACTAGCTTAGAGTTATTTTAGTAATTATTATTATATTTAGCACGTCCGTAGGTGGCGTTGTGAAAAAAATACAAGGGGGTTTTGGGTGATTTATTATAGGGGTTATTAATTTTATAAAGAGATAAGGGCGGATTTTTTATAATAGAGGATTTTACAAGTTTTAAAAATGATACAAAGGGTGGGAAACACTAGAGTCCGTGTTTTTGTGCGAACTTGTAATAAAAACAACATAGGTGTATAAATGTTAATTGGTTACCTTTAATTTGCTTAGAAGTTGCCCATTTAAAAATTAATTAATTCTAACCCTGGCTCATGGAGTCTTGAGGGCAGATACAGTCAAAGTTTGTGTTTATAAAGCCCCTGGAACGTTCCACCAGTTTAATTATATTGAGAGTTGCCACCATCATTTTACTGTGTTTGTGAACTGTTGAAACGTTTTAGTAACTATATTGTTTTTACCACGTCCGTAGTTGACGGTGAGCAATAAACAGAAATTTGGGTAGTGAGTGAGGCTTGTAATTATTAGTCAATTGGCTTGGGGACGGTAAATACCCATTGTACAAATTTCATTAATAGGTAATCATTAGGATGTTCATTAGTTAGTTGAGGGCTACAATAAACCGATCTTATATTTCTCGATAATAAATTTGAACAGTAGGCCATGTCCTAATACAGCTGAAGTTAATTTTGTAGTTGTTTATACAATGATATTGTCACTTACATTCTAAAAAGTAATACATTCTAAAATTATGGATACAAACAAATTATCACTTAAATCAGTAGCATTTAGTATAATAAATTTTAACTTAATACTAAATGTAAAAACAAAAATAATCAACTAAGATACTTGTAATTGTTGTTTAATTAAGCAAGCAATCATCGAAAATTGCGAATCATGTATGAGAGACTACAAAGGTAGAAAAAATTCAGATGAACATTTTTGGGTGGATGGCAATTTCTGCTATTAAGGTATATTAAGCTTCATCAGCACCCACCTTTTTACAGAACATCATTGTATTTATATAAGTGAA
>WYDF02320854.1:0-14440 GCA_009867245.2 Adranes taylori
ACCACCAACAAGATGGACGGACGATATTAAGAGAATCCGGGGAAACTAGATACAGGACGCACAAGACCGAAAGCGGTAGCAGACACTAAGGGAGGCCTATGTCCAGCAATGGACGCGAACGGCTGTTTGATGATGACTAAAATATTGTATTTTGATTTGTTTTTTATGGTTTACATTTATAAGTGATGTATTTTCATTACAAATGATTTAAAAATGTTTTTGTCACTGCTGTTCCAAAAAATTGAAAGAATAGTATTCCAAAGATTGACCAGTCATAAATTTTCTAGAGAAGCCGTCTAGAGAGAGTCTAGAGAAGCTGTCCGCACCGCAGGCAAATACTGGGACCGGGGGATTCAAGAGCAGTCGAATTGAACATTTCTTGGTGACTACTGTGTTTAAAATTAACTGAAAAATGCGCTAAGGGCGGCCAAAGACAGCGGCAAAAAGGACATACTGGGACCGGGGAATTCATGGGTAGGCCATTACATGGGTAGTCGAACTGAAATGTTCGTGGGTAGAAATTTTCCAAAAGTAACCGAAGGCAACGGCAAAGCGGACAGCGGAGGCGTCCGCGCTTAGACACATATGGATACCGGGAAATTCATTAATGGACTGGCGAGTTTGTGCTTAAGTGATTTGAAAAGATTTGGGCAGTTTAGCGTGCGAAGAGTAGAAGTCTCCTAAAAGTGACTCATGACCTAGGCAAATATGAGGACCAGAGAATTCATGGGTTGGCAAATTCATGCAGATCAATTTACAAATATTCAACGCGAATTTGAACACCATAGGTAAATACGAGGACTGGGGGATCCATGGGTAGTCAATTAATAGGGTATAGCAGTTTATAGTAATACTAATATCTTTGGGATGAATGAGATGACAAATGTATGGGAGACAAATGCATGAGCTAATAGAATCAATAAAAATTATCATAATCTAGAAGAGAAAGTTTGTTTACTTTACCTATTAGAAATACTTGAATTCTACAATTATGGAAAAGGCAAAGATTTCTCAGTGTTAATTTAATTTCGCTAATTTAACTCCAATAAACTTTGAAGCTGACAGCAAACATTTGATTCCAAATGGTTTTATGGAAAGTTAAAAATGGAGTGAAGTTTTATTAATTTGACATCATTTAATTCATATAATATTTTTAAGGATTTTACTCCGAGGAGCAGATGTGTCTGATGGTCAAGTTTTGTCCTGAGTTTTTTCCTGTCAAGTTTTGTGATGTCCTGAGAATGCTTTATTTATATATGCATGTTTATGGCTGTGACAGATTTTTAACTTTCTTTACATCGAATTTGAACCAAGTCTGCTGAAAAATTGAATTCAGATGTTTTATACATCAAGAGCTTGCCATGTACTAATTTGAAAATAAAAAATTCTATTAACTTGTTCCTATTAAAAAATGGATGTCATAAATGCTCAATATTAAAATAATTTATTTACCGACTGTTCCTTACTAATTTCCGCCTTCTCTTCCTGTGTCCATTATTCTTCTTACGGATGTGGTGACATCTTGAATGTGGCGCTATCTTTTCAGAACATCTGGTTCTGTTTTGCGCTTTATGGATTGCTTCTACAAATGTGAATCCCGTGGCTGATTTAACCTGATCACTCCATCTCGTTCGAAACTGTCCTCTATATCTTGTGCCCTCTATGTAGTCCTCTATAATTGGGCGCTCTATTGTGTTCCTGCTAAGTACAACATGAAAGGAGTATCGATGCATGCTTCTGTTTTTTTGTTGTGGCTAGTCGTGTTGTTATTTTGAGCTCTTCTCTGGCAGCTTTTTTAGCAGTATAAGCCTCTGCCGCATACGAGGCAATTGGAAAGATGAGTTAAATAAAAAGCTGCAATTTGGTGTTCCATGTGATGTTGGTGTCTTTCCAGATTTTGATCAATTTGGCCATTGCCGTTGTTGCCATCGCAATATTTCATTCTCGCATCCCCCACTATCCGTTATCATTGTACCAGGTAGTTGAAATGGTTGATTGTTTCGTATCCTGCGACGTTTATAATTTCAGGTTGGTTGTTTTTGGGTCTATCAATTATCATGACATTTGTTTTGTTTTGATTCAGCGTATTTTTGAGCCTGGTCATTATGTCTTGTAGTTCTTCCTCTAAGGCCACCAGGACTACTCTATCGTCTGCGTATTGGAGACTATTTATTTATGAGCCTTCTGTCGTTACGTCTCCTTACCATTCAGTGCAAATACTACTTGGAATGCAAATACTAGTTACACTCAAGCAACAGACAAAATGTGTAACATCTTGGAAATCTACTTATTTCAGTTTTGGACAAACTTGAATCGTTTATTTATCAATTTTTCTAGCTTTTATATCATAGCTGTAGGTAACTAACTGCACCATAATGCATGCAATATGTTTCTTATTTGGGTTGCATTTTTAATTTTAGTCCATTCATTTATGCAATCTCACATGCATTTGTCGTTTATTCATTTAGTTAGTATTGTTATTTTTACTAGGCCGTCTAGAAGAAATTAGGGCTGTAATGCTTTGAAAGAATGGACAAAAAAGGTTAGTGTAATAGAGTAACCTTTCCTACAGTGATGCATAATGTTAGTTGCTTCGCGATCTATTTAAGATCTGTGAGCTTGCATATATTAAACGAATTGAAGTTATGCAAATTGAATATTTTGTTATGTGAATGAATGCCTTCCTTCTTGCATAGCTCATCTAATGTGTTATAGACTATATTATATTTGAGTTACACATTTTGCATGCTGTGCTCCATACAGGGTTACTCAAAAATAAATTAACCGATATTATGACGTGTTGCTTCAGTGTTCTTAATCTAATAAGTCAGTCACCATTTGAAGGAATGTTGACCATAAGTCAGTCACCATTTGGAGTTATCTAAGGAGTTATCTATGTTTTGAACGTTCAGCTGTTCAATAACCCGCGGAATGGCAAGTCCTCAACAAAAAGGCGTTCTCCATCTTACGCCAACACAATTTGGTTGTCAAAGCAGCGTACTTTTTCAAGGCGATTCGACATTAATCCACCCTTTTAATAACGCAAAAATGAAGAAATCCGAATGGATGTTCCTGGACTTTCAGATAAATTCTGGAAAACAGCCGTAGTGTTTTCTGCTGAATGACCTAGACGAACACGTGGCGATGTCCTGACATCACTAATCGACCCAGACCTCTTGAATTTTTTAATGACTCTATTCCCAGTTGAAGCACTTGAAACATTTTATCTGTCAAAAATTGGACGCAATTTGCGAATCGTGCCAGTCCAAGTTTCACCATTTTTGAAGTAATGTTTAACAATAAGAATGCGTTCTTGTTGAATGTTGTAGTTGACTGCTAACACTATTTTCGTGTGAATTCCACAACATAATATGAGTTGTTTCCCACCTTCCTCGGAATTCGCGTCACATTGATGAGGTTGGGCGGTGTGACGAAATAACCGGAACCTATGTTTTCATTCCCATTCCTCTGGGGGTTGCTTGGTTTGATCTCTTTGTTTCGAACTCTCGTGGTAGTACAACGTTTGCCTCCATTATGCGCTTGTGAATTTGAGCTGGTGATAGGCACGCGTATATTTTCCCATTCTAGTACACAACGGCGCCTAATATTTCATAACGATGGTATATTTCCTCTACCACGCTCACTGCTATGATATGTTCCATCTTGTGCAGTCACTTTGACTAGTGTCGTTGCTAGTAGTGTGGCTACGACTTCAATGGCAGGTACTTCCCACCCGTGGGTGGTCTGCCCGGGCCTAAACTGTGCGCGCTGTCAACCACCGGGCGAGCTGGCTGAATGTAAGCTGCGTTGAATGCAGTTTACGAATAGCTTATTGGATTTCTCTGCTAATGCTGATTTGGCTCGTGGGTCGTCTGGTTTGTGCATCAAGGTATTTTGACGTTGAAATGTATCAACAATTCCATTTGCTCGCATTTCTGAAACACCCCCAGCTTGCAGTTTTATCTCTTACCCTGGCTTCACGTTCTTGGACAGAGATCCCTTTTAATTGCCAATACTCCTGTGTTAGGTGATTCCTATCACAGATTTTACATCTGCACTTTCATTGAATTCCAACTATACGAATTTGCTGCCTCGAAAGACTGGTCTCTTTTCCCCAGAAAATTCATTATGTCATCACCGTCTTCAATCTTGTGTGCTTCCAGCAGGTTATGCTCATATAGTTTGTTCGTTTCTGCATCCCACTTCTCAAATATAATCCGTTCCTCATGATTTGGTCAGAATATCCAAGCTGCCGATGGCACCTATCATTTAGACAATTTGTCAAACAGCTTCTTTAACTACACCCGTCATCTTCAGCAATGTTTGGAAAATCAAGCAATTTGTCGATGTCTGTGGCTAACAACAATTTCCGGTATTCATATCTCCTGTACTCTTTGTACATATCTTTAATCCATTAATCCTTTGCGGATAGAATGTTAGTTGCGGATAGAGTGTAAGGATTTTATTTCTCCTTCTACCTTATTGAGCGCTTTTTTCCAGAGCATCCTTTGGTAATTTTGGGCTTCTTCCATGAATTTTTAATCTTCTTCCTTGCATTTTTGAACAGACGCCATACATAGTAAGATATCTCAAAATAGTATATTACATTTTTCACAGTCCATGACATGGATACACAGTTTGCCATAAATATACAGCGTCTAATCAGCTTGGATGGTCCTGGGGTTATTAACATAAATTTTTGACTCCAAAAAAATCCAGAGAAATGAATACAAGGGTGTCAAATTGCATGATGTATTCAAGCAGTCCTGGTCGCCCATATGGGAAATTACACATCCAGGGAATGGCTCGTGCAATAATGTCATTGTTTCTTATGATGTGTGGCAAATGACACCATCCTGTCAAAACCACATGTATTCACCACTTATACCATAACCATCACTTCGCCATTGACTGTTTGACAGACACATTTGCGGCAAAGCCTTCGAAAAAAACAAATGGTCCAATGATGTTTTCAGCCCAAAATCTACACCAAGCAGTGACAGGTTTGGGATATATTTCCTTCTCACAAAAGACATATGAGTATTTCTCAGTCCAAATACGGCAATTGCAGTTGTTTAAGAATATAAACATGGGCCTCATTACTCAAAATGATTTTGTTGCACAACTCACCGTTCACTTGTTTATGTTCAATAACCCGATTGAAGAACTCTCTTTGCTGTGAGTCCTTGAGCCATTCGGATTTTGTAGGCATAAATCTACTTAGCGCTTTTTGGTTATCAAATTATTGGAGTCCACTAGAGATTAGTGAATTGCACGCAAACGCTAATGTCGCAATGGTCAAATCGCTTTGTCATTAAAGCTGACAAGAAAATCGATGTAACAAACCCAGTCCGTTAACAAAGGAGCATTTTTCTAGGCGACTCCCTAAGCCCCTTGTTGTTTTGCCTTTCACTACTCCGTCTATCCGTAGCTTTGCGTCGCTTGAAAGGGTACCCATGTGGAAAACCTGGTAGTCGAATACATAGCGTAAGTCATCTGTTTTATATGGATGACTTAAAACTTTACTTTCCCGGTAAAAAGGAGTTAGCCAACTCCTTAAACATAGTCATCAGGTACACAAAGGACATTGGTATGGCATTTGGATCAGATAAATGCGCAACTGTCTATCTCAGAAAAGAAAGACCGGGTATAGAAAGGGTAGATAATCAGCTTGCCGACGGATCAACTGTCTCATACCTTAAGGTTAATGAGAGATACCTGTATCTTGGTATGAGTGAAAGTCATTTACATGATGCAGTCAACATCAAGAATATCTCAGTAGCAAGTACAAAAACACCATTAATAAAATTTGGCGGTCCGAATTAAGCGGAGCCAACAAAGTCGTCGCCACAAATATGCTTGCTGTTCCGATACTATTATATAGTTTTGGTATTATAAAATTGCGCCAGGACGAGCTGATAATCATTGACCAATCTACAAGGAAAGTGATGCATATTAATCGGAGCATCGATCCTTGGTCTTACGTGCCTCGTGTTTACCTTCCACGAAATGAAGGTGGCCGAGGTCTTCTGAGTATTGAGTCAATGTATGGCCGTATCGTAATTGGAATGACTAACAGGGTTATCAACAACCTAGATGACCATCTTATGAAATTTGTGCATGAGCACGAATTAGCGGCTGTGGGGTCATTTGTATATGAGGCTGGAAGAAAAGCGTTCGAATCCCTTGGACTATCGTTCTCAACAGATATGCAGGCTAATATTGGTGAAACAATGAACGTGATGGAGTGCGACATCGAGGCTGCCAAAAACGTAGGTCGAAAATTAGAATTCGCAATAGTCAAACAACTCCATCGGGATAAACTCCATCGGCATGGCCAATTTTATAATATCATCGCCGAATTGGAGCTAGCACCATATTTAACATTCAGCTACTTAAGATCTGGTGGTTAAAACCTGTTAAAACCGCATGTATTCAACACTTATACCATTGCCATCACTTCGCCATTGACTGTTTGCGCATTTCCGACAGCTTCATCGAAAAAAAAAATGATCCAATAATGTTCTCAGCCCAAAATCTGCACCAACCAGTTAGAGATTTAGGATGTATTTCTCACTCCAAATATGGCAATTGTGCTTATTTAAGAATATGAACATGGGCCTCATTACTGCAAATGTTTTTGGTGTACAACTCACCGTTCACTTATTTTTGTTCAATGACCCAATTGACGAACTCTCTTTGCTGTGAGTCCTTGAGTCATCTGGATTTTGTAGGCATAAAGACGCAATTTTTTTCAAAATTCGCTGCCTAATGTTCCTTGAAATTAGGCATCCTTGCTCTAAGTACTTGAGAATGAGACCCCCAACATATATAGGGGGCTTTGAGTGATGAGCAATACATAAGAAAAAACATAGGTATACATTGTTAATATAGACTAAATTCATCAATAGAAGACCCCGTACGCTGTACGGGGGTTTGCGAGATAGGAAATATATAAGAAAAGTATAGGTATAGATAAATAATATATAGAATAAGTTCACATGTTGTGTTTAGGTTAATTAGCTAAATAAGATTTATATTAATTTTTTTAAATATTATTATATCCCATTTTTTAATAAAATCTTTTTAACCTTGTGAAGTCGAGAAATAGAACGCCGAAGCTTTGGAATCATTTATATTAAATGATTCCAAAGCCAAAGCATCAATGCAAATTATATTAAATTTGCATTGATGTAAGCTAATGCCTATTTACTTATTGCCCTTAATATTGCAGTAAAACAAATTATACAAACGCAATATTTATTAAGAATTGACTTTTGTATAAGTTGCAATATATTCGCACATTCGATATGGCAACAGTGCTTTCTTGAAGAGAAAGAAATGAACAAAATCATCGCAACTTCCTATATGCATATTTAATTCGCTCCAACCGTGTACTCGTTTTTCTAGAACAAAAAAACTTAACAAAAACTTTGAAAGGGTCACCCCTTTCAGATGTTGATGAGCGCGCTCTGACAAAAACTATAAGAGCATGAATTATATCCTTTCTATATATATATGTATGCACAGAAACGCACTAAATATATGCATACATATGTGTATGTATATTATAAAGGAGTGGTACCGCCCAAAAAAATGAGAAAAAAGTTTTTATTAAATGAGCTTCAAACTGGATTCGGGCAGTTCTTCGTGGGCTTAATAACGATTAGGCGTGTTATTTTACTTAATAATGTATTAAGTTTTAGGTGATTGTCGCAATTAGTGATTGAGTTTAGTTTAAATGAAACAAAAATTTTGAAGTTCAGAAATGTTTCTATTTAAAATGCAAGTGAAGTTTAGTGTTTTTAATTTCACATAAATAGTTTCAGAATGGCGTAAGTTGTTAGTGCATTATAACTACCAAATATAATCAACATTTGAATTTGTATGGAATATGTACACCTGATGCTTTGGATCAAGTTTTATATTGGTACAACTAACATTTGAGATTTTTATTTTAAACTCAACCTATAAAATTAACATCTTTTACTTATGAGTGTTGCTTTGAAATTGCAATAGAATGAATTTCGTTGTCGTATGAATACTTAACCTGTGTTTACTAACTTCCAATTTTGGTTAAAAATAACTGTGAAACTGTTGTAATTTTCCCAAGCGTTTGATCTCATATTAAACGCCGAACACTTATTTGGTGTACGTAAAGTTTTATAGAGCGTACCCACAATTTAAATATTTATAATAGAATGCGACATTGCCATATTCTAAAGTTTACTATACCACTTTTACTCGTAATTAGATATAAATATAATGAAATAATAAGTTAAATCCTCTCCGGAGTGATTAAACGTTAGTTTAAAAGTAACGAAGGGGGAAGGGATGTCATTATGCACTTTGGAAAAGCCTTAGCATATAGCTTCATGTACATTTAGATTTATTTTACTAATGACGGTTGGGGAAAAACCGACACACGCAGCTTTTCTCTAAAAAAATCATTTTATTTAAACGTCTCTTCGAAATATTCCACAAGTTCCCATTGGGATTTGAGGCTGGGAACTTTTCAGAACAATCATTTTCCAATATTTTCAAAACATCCATTTCAGAGGGATATATTCAGATATCTACACTCTGCCCTGTATCCTTGCACAAATAAATGATTTTCACCTCTAAAATTACCTACTCCCAAATGTCAATGGTCCGTGATAGTCCGTGAATAGTTCGTGAAAAGCCTTAGCTTATAACTTCGTGTACATTTAGATTTATTTTACTAATGATGGTTGGAGAAAAACCGGCACCCACAGCTTTCCTCTAAAACATTTTCAAAGCTAAACTATTTGATTTAAACGTCTCTTCGTAATAATCCACAAATTCTGATTGGTATTTGAACCTGGGAAATTTTCATATTAATCATTTTCCAATATGTAATTTTCTGTCTAAACATCCATTTCAGAGGGATATATTCAGATATCTACACTCTGCCTTGTATCCTTACAAATAAATGATCTTCACCTATAAAAATTACTTTCTCCGAAACGTCAATGGTACGTGATAGTCCATGAATAGTTCGTGGAAAGCCTTAGCTTATAACTTCATCTACATTTGGATTTATTTTGCTATTGACTGTTGGGGAAAAAGCGGCACCCATAGCTTTTCCTCTAGACAATTTTTCGGAGCTAAACTATCTTATCTACATGCCTCTTCGAAATATTCCACAAGTTCTCATTGGGATTTGGGCCTTGGAAATTTTCTTACCAATCATTTTCCATTATGTAATTTTCTTTCTAAACATCCATTTCAGAGGGATATATTCAGATATCTACACTCTACCTTGTACCCTTGTACAAGAAGGATTTTCACCTCTAAAAATTACCTTCTCCCAAACGTGAATGGTCCGTTATAGTCCGTAAATAGTTCGTGAAAACCTTAGCTTATAACTTCGTGTACATTTAGATTTATTTTACTAATGACGGTAGGAGAAAAACCGGCAACCGCAGCTTTCCTCTAAAACATTCTCAAAGCTAAACTATTTTATTTAAACGTCACTTCGTAATAATCCACAAATTCTCATTGGTATTTGAGCCTGGGAAATTTTCATACCAATCATTTTCCAATATGTCATTTTCTTTCTAAACATCAATTTCAGAGGGATATATGCAGATATCTACACTCTGTCTTGTATCCTTACAAATAAATAATCTTCACCTCTAAAAATTACTTTCTCCGAAACGTCAATGGTACGTGATAGTCCATGAATAGTTCGTCGAAAGCCTTAGCTTATAACTTCGTCTACATTTGGATTTATTTTGCTAACGACTGTTGGGGAAAAACCGGCACCCATAGCTTTTCCTCTAGACAATTTTTTAAAGCTAAACTATCTTATCTAAACGTCTCTTCGAAATATTCCACAAGTTCTCATTGGAATTTGAGTCTGGGAACTTTTCAGACGAATAATTTTTCAATATGTAATTTTCAAAACATCCATTTCAGAGGGATATATTCAGATATCTACACTCTACCTTGTACCCTTGTACAAGGAGTATTTTCAGCTCTAAAAATTACCTTCTCCCAAACGTGAATGGTCCGTTATAGTCCGTGAATAGTTCGTGAAAAGCCTTAGCTTATAACTTCGTGTACATTTAGATTTATTTTACTAATGACGGTTGGAGAAGTACCCACAGCTTTCCTCTAAAAAAATCTTCAAAGCTAAAACTATTTTATTTAAACGTGTCTTTGAAATATTCCACAAGTTCTCATTGGGATTTGAGCCTGGGAAGTTTTCATACCAATCATTTTCCAATATGTAATTTTCTTTCAAAATATCCATTTCAGAGGGATATATTCAGTTGAGGTTTTGCATTCTAATTTTCTCTCCGCTTTTTCCATTATTAAATTGTTTTGTAAGGTTCACGGTCATTGCGCTTGCCTTAACCTACTGATCATTTAATTTTTTCCTTTCACAGTTTTTAACGGAGTATTTGGTTCCCTTTTTTGCTCACTCTTTTAAGTAACTTCCAGAATTTGCTTTTATCCTCATTTGTCTCCTCCATTTGCTTTTCCCGACTTGTTTCCGTTTTCCCCCCACAATTTTCCAAGTTTCCCTGTGGAGCTTGCGGTATGATCTCTTATCACTTGCATTGTAAAAATGAGCCAATTCCTATCTTGGCTGCCAACATTATTCTAATTTGGTTGTTTTCCTGACTCTTGAGTTGACACCTGTTAATTTCGTTGCTTGTAAATTGGCTTTTAGCTACTGCTTCCTCGATTTTGCTTTTCACTTCCTGCACTGTTTCTTCTAAATCTTCATTGGCATAGATCTGTTTTACAGACTTATCCCAGATTGCCCCGCCTTCCACTCTTTTGCCTTGCGCGAAAACTTTTAATAAATCCTTTTCTAAAATGTCATTGTTTAGAGGGTTGTTTGGTATATATAGCAATAAAACATTATTTGTTCATTGTCAACTAAAGTGTTAATCTGGACCGCCTCACTATTTATTAAATCATAGTCAACTCTTTCCGCGCACACACTGTTTCATGTTGGCATTGCTACTCCACCTTGAAGATCCTTTCTTGTGACTTTGAGCCCTGTAAATGCCACCGGTCATCTTTGCTTAACCGTCTGTTTCCAATATCAGCATGATTTCAATGCCACTTTAGCTCATTAGCCTTCCAGGTATACAATCTGAATTTCCTTGTTACTTAACATTGCAAATACTTTTTAGTGACTCCGGAAGTATTTCTCTTATTTCCTACTTTAATGAAGGCTTGGCTACTTCTGCGTAGCTTATTCCCTCCTTCCTTTCTGCTGATTGCACTTTTTGTGCATGTTCCTTTGCAAAGGCTTCCCTTATCTTGTCAGTATAAGCTTCACATTTCCTTGCGTTAGCTGAGTCTGATCCCCTGCAGCTTATGCATTTTGGCTTTTGATCTTTCCTAAGTGGACATTCAAAAGACGGATGTTCTCCTGCGCAATTGAAGCATGTCTATGGTGCTGTGCACCTGAACTGCATATGACCAGAGCGCTGACATTTATAACACTGATTGGCACTGGCGGGTGTTCTTTTTGGTTCAACTTGCACTCTAGCATTCATTATATCTTTTATCTCGAAGACTTTTTTCCCTTCGGCGTTAACTAAAATCATCGGGAATTTCTTTTGTTTCCCATTCTATTGATGGAATTAAATTTCACTCCTCTCTGGTTCAAATCTTCCTCGATATCTTTTATTTCCAAACTTTGAGGCACCCCGTCTAAGTATGACTTTCAACTCCGTCTCATCCGGGAGTTGGTACATAAGGTTGGCAACTTCCATTTTACCCTAAATTTTTCTTAGTTTGCGAAAGTTGTCCGGCGTTTGTGCGCGAAATTTTGTCTCGTTTTTACGAACAAATACTCCATCAATTTGTATTTTATTTAGTTCTATTTCTTCTATAATCTCACTGTATCTATCGTTTCCGTGGCACACCAATGATGGTGGCTGTTTGATTTTCGGTCCTTTTTTGGTCGCTCGTCCTTTAGATCCTTGTTCGTGCATCGGAGGTAAAATTACATCCTCTTCTGTGTTTGGTATTGAAGCTCCCATTCTCATTGCCATTACAGATAATGACATCTCATTGTCATTGCCGATGTGTGTATGCTGTCTCCCTTTCAGGCTGTCGATTCACTGTCCTCTGTTTCTGTGCACGTTATGGACGTCGATCCATCATTATTCTTTTAGCTTCTTAGTCTGGCTTATTTTAGTTTTCTTCCTCTTTTCCGATATATTTCCATTAGATGGCTCACCTATGCTAGACCTGTCCTCATCCTGGTCTGATAGCATTTCATACCTGTTTGATACTACACCTGCTCTTTCCAACTCTGCACTTGAGTTCTTTGAATTAAATTTTCAAATTTCCTCCTCCAGTCTTTGAATACCATTTTCGTATTTACGCATTCGCTCCTTAATTTTTCTATTTCCTTTACTATTCTCGTGATCCGTTCGCTGAACTTAAACAAAATCAGATCTGTACAACAATGCGTTAATTCGATTTTTCTGAAACATTTATACATTTTTCTAGCATATCTACAATCATACCCACTCCCGATTGTAAAATAGCACCATTGAAATCAGATCTCAATGGTTCTGAGTATTCCTTGTACTCATCTGTTATCAAGCTGATATTTTGTACTGGCTGCTACAGACTTATCCTTCGGAACACATTGTTTCTAGTATTTTGTATCTGGTTAAATTTATCAAATAGTATTTCAAAAATATCTCACAAGTTTTTATAAAATATGGTTTATAAATTTAAAATAATTTAAAACAGGAAATAGACATAATATTAAGAATGTAATTCTAATATTATATTTCCATTAAATTTTCAATGAAAGAAAAATATATAAGATGAAACTCAATTTCGATTTCGAGAACACCTGAATTATTTCACAAGTGCTTGTATTCGTGAGCAATATTATTGTTTCAGGCAACAGAAAAATTTTAATGAAATATTAGAACCTTCAGGGGGGTGTACAATCTTTCAAGTGTATTTTTTTGTTAAGAGCAAAAAATATTGAAGAGGACACAAAATATTGCGTAAGGACACAAAATATTGCGAGTTCAGGATTCAAATATTTCGAGAGAACAATATTTAAAAATGGAGAAATGTATTCGTTAGAGAAGTGATACATTTATACATGGAATGATTGGAAAGAACAAAGCGCGAATTGTAAAAGCATATTTTCAATTATTTATGAATTGTATCCGGATGAGAAACGATATTCTATATCAGAGGTTCTCTACGTTTTTGGCATAAAATCAAATTTTCTAGCATACTGCTTTAAGGCTAGACTATTTATGCCTTACAACTTTTTTGAAGGAGCTCGAGAATTTTTTTTGAAGGTTTTTCTTTGGCAACTCAAAAAAGGACCCACGGACCACTCGTATATTTAGCTGGTTTTTTTGACGATGAGCCGAAGTTTTTTGGCGACAATTTGTTCCATCCTTGTCCAAATCCATTAGATAATATATATGGAATTCATGTAATTTCCAATCTAATCAATAATTATAATATATACTGCTCCTGAGTATTTTTAAATAGCCTTATTATAATATAGAAAAATATTCACGAAATACACGTGAAAGTCATGTGAAGGGCCTCTTATTACTTTTTTTCCATAGAAAATATGCGAGTTGGTCGTATTTCCTTATTCGAGCTAAGAAATAAAGGGGCTGGAATAACAGGTCGTTCGTTTCCTCGTTCACGTATTTGCGGATTTTGAATTTACGTGTTTTCATATTCCTTTATTTTTCTATCGATTTAAAAGTCTACAGGATGTGTAGTTTTCAAAAATATAAAGTAACGTTTAATATGTTATGTTCAATTGATTTATTTCAAAAATGGATGGTGTAAATAATTGCACATAAACAATATAGCGGGAATACGAATTTGCTAGAGTGGCTTAACCTCAATCCTAGCCAAAATTACTCAAAAGAAATTGATCCCCTCTTTCTATATTCATCTATTAAGAATAATATATTCTCAGAGTTTCAAACATGATATTGAATCGCTCTATTTTGGTAAGGACAAGATTATGTTCAATTAGCACTGTTATTAAAAGAAAACCAAACCGTGGTCTTCAGTATTAGCTATAACATCTAGATTTAAAATATCTACCATTAATACATTAAAAAAAAGACCCCCAAGGAAAACCCATGAACTCTCCAGCGCAATTAGCTGAACACTTTGCAAACCACATGGAACAAATTTACCAAATCCCACAAAACCATCCTTTTGACAACAAATTTCTGACAGATACAAATTCTGTGGTGGACAGCTTAGCAAGCATCCAAAGTTTCCCAGAATCTGACGACATCCTCTTTCCTGTTTCCGCAGATGATGTCTCCGAAACCCTAAAATCCGACAAAAACACCGCCCCTGGAAATGACACATTAACACGTCGAATCCTCAGAAACATTCCCCAAGAAACCATCCTATTACTTTCCAAAATATA
>WYDF02320865.1:0-14439 GCA_009867245.2 Adranes taylori
GTTTTTATGGTGTAATTTAAAAGTGTGATGGCGCATGCGATTCCTTTTAAAGTACAAAAACTGTTAAATTTATTTCTCTTTTTATATATAATTTTAAAGTAAGTTAATTTTTGCTGTTTCAATTAGCCATGGACATAATATTTTAATAAATGTCTCTCATAAATGAGACATCTATGAGAACCTTTGATGGAGAGGGTAAAATTGGTAACACCCGCGAGAGCCTTCTACGCTGTTTTTTTACCGTCCTGAAAACTTCACAATAATTTGTTTAAGCGTATGTGAAAGTGTAACGAATGTAAGAGTCCTTAAATTTCATTTCATATTTGATTATACAAGCATTCAGCAACGTCTACATGTAATACCCGCTATAATGGAATGACCCACCAGCAAGTAAGCATACTATACCATAAAGTATTGAGCCCTTAGATAGAGACTAGAACAATCTACTGCTACATATGCCCCTGCCTCCTAAAACAATTATACTAATTTTCACCAACCAATTGAATATACTCAGAGTTGGAACACTCTCTGTACAGAGAAGGAAACCCTAAATGTTCTGTAAATCTGGTATGTAGCTTCGTACAGGCCTAAAACATCTGATGAGTCAATTAAATTAAAATATATTTTGAACACGCAATTGTTAGGCATCAATTAAACAAGCAACTTACTCTATAACATTCTTAAAAACAGTGTAGATATTTGAAATGGCTTTCATACCAAATTAAGAAAAGAAAATGAAACTTTTACTATATAGTTCATGGTTTTTGTTTTGTTTTCCCAAGGGCATCAACGTAGTAGAACAGTACTGAATAGTAATACTTTAAGCCGTAAATAACTATTTCTTATTAATTAGATCTGTTAATCATTTCGACAACTACATGAAGCAACCAATTAAAAAATGCAGACAGGGTGGATGGACTATTTCTGGCATAGGTAGCCATCGTCAGTACCATCTGATTATTGTCCAAAGACAATAAGTACTGCACCATGCTGGCTTGTTTAAGCTAATCTAAAAAGTCTCTATATGATTTACATATATAACAATTACAGAGATCTATCAACGTAGATGGTAGTTAGACAAAGTGACATCTTAAGTGAGATAAACCATGTGATGACATCTACTACCACCTATGCCAGAAATAGTCCATCCACCATTTCGGGCTTTCTTGGGCGTTTCATGTAATCAAAAGATAGTTTTCAAAATGATTACTTATTTAATTAATAGAACAGTACTGTGTAAATGCTGAAATAAATAAATTGCATGTTTTAACGACTTACTTAAATAGATAATACATCTTAATCCCTAAACTTAAATCCAATAAATTTCAGATATTGAATACGCACATTTATCACAATTTCTCGTGGATCTATCCTAATTATTGTCGTTCTTTGTATTCACATAATGCACCACACACAAATAGAACATAAACCCATATCCACAATTAATTAAACAGTAGCGAGTGAAATTTAAATTTTTCAATAGTTGAATGAACGCACATAAAAGATGATATAACACATAACAAAAATTATTTATAGATTCGGTACACGATTTATATATTTTTATTTAATAAATGCAAATATTTCGTCGATGTATAAAAAGTGTTGACATCCAAGAAAAACATAAATATTATTATGATATATACGCATGCGCCATAAAGTTAAGCATGTTCAGAATGCGAAATAAGTGTCATGAAAAATACAATTGTACTTTGAATTAAAAATGTTTAGGGTCCTAATATTAATATTGTTTATTTACCAACGCGATGTAGTCAATTATTAACAGAGCGCATTCATAGCACATCTCATATGAGATAGCGCGCGAAAGCGTACAAGAACACCACCACATTGCACACACATACATCTAGCAAACAGGCATAAACACCGCACTAACGCCGTGTGGACGTATGTGCCGAACTAAAGACCAGTTGACAGGCAGGACTTACAACTCAACTAACGAGTGTGCCGGCGCGAGCAACAGCAGGCAGTGCGATGCAATGGGAAGACCAATCTTCTCGTCGTACTTACCATAAGGTTGGCCGCGAAACACGTGTGGAGCGGAAGGAGGCGAAGGAAGAAACTGAAAACCAAACAGCACGCCTCCCTATAGCTGCTGTTAGTTGATTCTATAGAGTGTTCTAACTATTTGTTGTATGTGCAAGATAAACGAAACAATTAACGCATTGGAACGCATAAGTTTGCAAAATGTAACTAAGTTGACACCGCAGTCAGTAATTGTTCACCAGATGTCATTTCTCAGCTTGTCCAGTATGTTTTACAGAAATTTGTTCTAACTTGTGAGTACCGGGTATATTGGCGCCACTAGAAAGCCAAATTGGGGGCAATAATTAATAATGATAATAATAAGGCCTTTATTGGTAAATTATTACCCTGCTTACATTAGTAATTCTAAATTAACAAAAAATTACAATTAAAACTTAAATTAACCAACTTAAAACAAAACACTAGGAAACAAAACAAACTAAATATAATTCAGAAATGCATTTTTTATTCTCCTCTTCTCTGTTTTCTAATCATTCTTTCCATTATTCCTATTCTCTCCATTATTCCTATTACTTTTAGCCCTGCTTCTAAGCACTCTCTAATATTACCAGCCAATCTCTATCCATACAATACCCAAACATTTCTTAACCCACTGCTCCCATTTAGCTTCATTTCTCCAACAAACATTACATACTCTCTCACCTTTGAGCATCCCATATCTATTACACCTTTCCTCACTCCCACATATGAAATGCCTCCATATACTTTAGCCATCATGTTTTTCGGTAACCCTTCTCTATTACTGATATCTTTATATCGACTAGTGTACGTATCGACTAGTGTACTGATATCTTTATATCGACTAGTGTTCCTCAATGGTCCCCACCCTTCTTGCAATTCCACATCATTCATTTTCATTTACCACCTCGTCTATCATCCATCAATCATCTATCATCATCCATCATCATCTCAATCCATTTTTCAATGGACCATATGTTTTCTTTCGTTCGCTTGCCGATTTATTGATGCATATCTGATTCATTTTATTCCCTAACACTTTCATGTATACTTCCTTAAATAATCTCCATCATTACCTTTTTCTAATACCTTACCATTTACATAATTCCTTTGTTCCAACACTTGTACTTCCCACATTCTTGTAATACACTTTCACTCGGGATTGAATTTCCATCTTCATTATTTTCTTCAGCATTCAAACTATCAGCCTTTCCATTTATTCCCTTGCTTTCACTCAGCATATTTACGCGCCGTACATCACTATATTCCTCACATAAACCTCAATTGTACTTTTCCACTTCATCCTTCTCCATAGTTTATCCATTATCAACAATCTCATAAAAGCAAATCTCCAAATCTCTTTTCCCACACACATCTTAACCGTTCAATTGCAACTTTTGCTGTGTTTACTACCATCTCTACGCGTTCATTACATTTACCATTTTTACAAAGCATAAATTCTAAATTATAGCTTTTTACATTCTCAATCTCTATTTCTCCTAATTCAAATGTATATTTTTAGCTATCTCTCCCTCCTTTTTTGCATACCATTATTTGCATTATTTACGCATTCACTTGCATGCCTATTTACACTACATATCTATTGACTGTTTCAGTCATCTCTGCCATTTCCTCTTTCGACTTTGTCATACACACTATATTTTCTGTATATTCCTTAGCGCCAAAGCCCACAGTTTCTTTCTCCCTATCATAACCCCTCCACGTTTTCCTTCCTTAACACTTTTTTCAAAATCAGAAATGAAAATGTTAAAGAGGCTCCCACTCATCAGACAGCCTTGTCTTACCGCCTTTTTAATTTCAAACTATTCTGAAACATTGCTTCCCAATCTTGCTCTAACCTTTGTTTCCTCGACTTATTAGTCGCCTTATTCCCTTTGTCATTCCAATTTCTTTCATCGTTTTCCAAAAGTTATCTTTCACAATGTTGTTAAACGCTCTCTTTACTCTTTACTTGTCGCCTCCAGAGACCTGCAGCCCGTGTGCCGTGCACCCCTAGCACCCCAGCTTAGCGCCGTCCTGACTAAGTTACCGAAGTGCAACTTCCTAGGTAAGTTATACACTAAAGAATTAATTTTTCATGTGTAGCTAGTATATACTGTCATGATTATTTGAGGTTAACTTCTTGTCATATGGCGTATTGATAGGTTAAAAATGACATGGGACAATTAACTCAAAGCATATTACAAGTATGTTCTTACAGTGATCCCCAATTGTTTTTTTTTTTAATATAAAAATTGTTCTAAGCCTTTTTTTTGTATTTATGCATTAATTTATCTTTCGGTATGGGGACCAGAAAATGTTATTCTTTAAACTGAATTGGCAGACATTCAATGATCCATATTTATTTCATGACGCTGATGATCCCTATGCAGAAATATATATTGTTGAACTGCCTCTAGATAATGTTAGAGCTATATCTGATGAAGAAGATATAAACGAAAATGAGAGTTGGTTTGAGAGAATACCCTCTGAAAAAGAAGCTCCTGGAATTATTAAAACAGATTCTTCAGACCTAGAATGATGAAACGGCTAGAGGAATTATAGAACAAGAAAAAGATGAGGACAAAAATACCTCAAGTGTCTCCCAGCAATTCGACAATACCCAATAATGATAAACTTCCGTTAATATCGATTCAGTCCACAATACACAGATCATACCGTAATATAATATGTATATCTGCTAATCCCTGCCAATTTCTCTGCCAATTGCAAGATCCTCTGCTAATGCATGCGCACCAAAATAATCCATTCACAACTAAGTAGTCGACTAACCAAACAGAAAGTACAGAACACTTCTTCAGGAATTCTTCACTAATCTCCGAATTACGGACAATCACAAAATTTCAACTGCAGCAACCTTGCTGAAGGGAAACGCCAAGGAATTGTACGAGACAAAGGTTGAAATACGCGCTCTAGAATCATTTCGGATGTGAAGAAACAATTGTCGATGCCATCTTATAACTATTCAAAGAAAGTCAAACAGAAAAGGTCCACGAACTGGCACCCAACAATCTAAAGGCATCAAGAAGATCATCGTACACTTCTGCATACCAGCTACAAGGGCAATCGTAAAATCAAATTTCCTCAACATGATGAAGCTACTAATTTCTTCAACATTATGAAGCTACAAAAAAGCATCGATGAAACAGCCCTCTCGTAAACACTTTTGAAACTGAGGCTGTCCAGTTGTAGTTAAATAAAAGAAATCATTTTTTATATTGGTATATATCCATTCCACCTGCCACGAATTACAGTTTTCTTTCCAGTCAGCGGCGGAAGTCGTGAATGACCCTGCATTGCAGGAGATATGTCGCGAGATATGTTTTCATAGCCTTTTCTTTTACTAAAACTTGCCGTTCAAAAACAAAATGAACACAAAAATAAATTTTCCAGTCATTCATTCCTAAATGGTTTAAGATTACAAAAGAATATCAAAACATCAAATATTGCAATGAAAGTGACAGTTGTAGCTGATATTCCGGCTTAATATTAACTAATTTAAATATCAAAATTAAAATATCACTTCTTCAGAATGATAATAAAAAAATAAAAAAGCAAAACTGATATAAAACCCAATAAATAAACGATTGTAACGCAAAATATAATCAAAAACATGAACCGGTATCAATTCTGTCTACCACAAATCCAAAAAGTCAATTCTACATACACAAAAAAAATTAAACAATTATACTAAAGCAACAATCCTTATTCGTCCTTCGGTTTCTGTCTTCTATACATCTTCATCCCTTAAATGCCCCTATATCTTTCCTGTGCACTCACTTTTATCTCCTATTCTCTCTAAAATCCTTTTCATGAACATTATTTCTTTTAATCCCTAGCCTAAACTCTTCTCTTCACTTCCAGATCCAGTAAAGAAAGGAATAATTCTCGTCACTCTAGCCATAATTTTCATCTCTTTTCTAGTAATTTTCTCCCCCTCCCCAGATATTTGGGCAACATGCCTTTTTTGTTTATTTAATTCTATCTTTTATTTTTTGTCATACTCTTCATTCTCAATTTCCTTTTTCTGTAATTCAACATCAATCATTATTTTTTCTACTTCTTCTACACAATATACATCCTTTAAATGCAGGTAGTTATTGAGCTGTATTTAATTCTGATCAGAACGGAGAACTACTTTAATTTTATCACTCGCAATATCTTAACGTTTCCAATTTTTTCCGATATCATTGATATCAATACGCCTGCGGTGTTTCTTTTTGTTTCAATAACTTTGTAATCTCCGATTTCCTTTCTGTGCGTATATGTGAGGAAAAAGATGTACACTATCGATTCAAGTAGTTGCCGACTACCGATTCCAACTACCCGCCCACCCGTTATACCTTGTCTAAACTCATACTGAAACGTCGCGATGACGTCAAGCTGTCATTCGTGAAGTCTAACAAAGATAGTTTAGTTGTTTGACAGCGTGACGTCATTGAGTCAGGGTCAATGCTGGTGGGAAGAGTAAAATTGGTGGGATTAGTAAAATTAGCGGTCGGCAACTACTCAACATTCACAGAATATTTAATGACTCAGATTCTAAATCAAACGTGCAATTACCGAAATGTACGAGAATGTCCAAAGGAGCAGCGACGGTTATTTGGCCAAAAAATAATTATACGAAATGTAAGGTCAGCCTGTTGACTGGCAAATCTTTTGGTCAGAATAGTATGTTTAATTCTAAAATTTGTTGCATATATTTTTGGCCTTTTTAGTTTCTTATACTTTTTAAAACTTTCTATACTTATTGAAGAAAATCAATTTTCATCCCATCTTTTTTACTTTACGCCAAATTTTCGATATTCGATTATAAACGACTGAATAATCTATTGTTTGGTTCACTCTGTATGAAGAATGCACTGCAGTGAATGCAGAGTTTATCATTCTTTGCTTGTTACGCATATTAGTTACCAATTGTACTGTCCTGCTCTTATTTCTGTAGTGTGTGCTTTAATTGCCAGGAAGAAAGAGATGTAAAGATAGATTTCTTCATTTTAGTTTTATCGCTTTGCTTTGGCCTCATCATTTCTTGATTTTTAGTATGTGGTTATTTTCATAGATGATTGAAGTTTACACTTTAATTTGAAAAACATTGCACGAAACTAAAAGTTAATATAATCTCGAATTGTTGAAATAAAATAATTATGTGCTCTATTATGCGCTGTCCTAGAGCATAGCAATTGTACTTTCCCTGATCGTTTAGTCAAACAAGCCAATATATTTATGTCTTGAACAGTTTCAATATTTGTTGGTGAGAGCGTTTTTGTACCATTTCAGGTTCCACTTTCGTTGCTCCAACTAGATCTCTCCTTCTGGATTCTAATGTTTCACACTCAGATGAGTCTAATATTTCAGATGAGTCTAATGATGGATTCTAATGTTTCACACTTCAGCAGGGTGTAGGCCAATTCTCTTTATATGTATCCTCAAGGGTATGTGTCCCGCTAACAGGCCAGTTATCAATAAGTTATTATTCCTGTCAAGTTTCAGCTAATTTTAGGTTTTGTTCTTACATTGGTTATCTAGAAAGCGCTTACTGTGTTGATCTCCTACTGATTTTGCCCAGCAGTCCATGTGGTTTTGAATGGTTCAGTTTCCTGTTGCTTCCCTGATGGAACAAGGAAGTATGCCCAGAACCGGCCCCGGAACATTGAATTGTGGTCTAGATGCTTTCTTTGCTAGTTCATCTGCTCTTTCATTGTCTACAATGCACCTGTGCACTGGCGGTTGGTCATATCCAGTCTGCACAGTGCATTGATCCATTCGTTATATTTCCTTTTTATGTTTTCATGTATACAATGGAGGATTGCACATATTTTGGCCTGAAGGACTGCAGCAAATTTGCCTACTGGGCGGAACATTTGCAGTTTAGTTTTCCGTATATTTTTTTCCGTATATTTGGGCTCCCATATTTCTAGCAGCTGTTGAAGCATCTGTGAATCAGAATAAAGCAGATTCCTCAAAGATAACAGGTTGTTCTCTCCACAAACCTGAGTCTATGATGACCTCATAGTTTGTGTACTATTTAGATTGCAGATATACAGTTCAAGTAATTTTAGTGACAATTTTCTTTACCAGATAGAGCTTTCGGCTCTTCTTCCCTGGCAGGACTTCAAGTGCGTCTATAGGGTCGAGTTTATAGCCTCTGTGATATGAAGGTCTGGAGTGTCTGTGTCCACCACACCAGTGCTACGTAAGTTATGGATGTCCTTATAACCGAATTGTACAGCCAGTGTAACAAGTAAGGCTTCAGTCCCCATATTGTTCCATACATACGTTTTACAACTGCGAAAGTTATAACAATTCTGTCTCTTATTCTTTCAATTTGCAGGTTCCAAATCAGTTTGGTATCAAGTATTACTACAAGGTACTTTAGTTCCCGCTGCAGCGGTATTTGTGTCCCGTTAAGTTTTAGACTGCGCACGGCGTCCAGATTCCTGCTTCTGGTAAACAGTACAACCGAAGTCTTCTGAGGGCTAAGTTTTAAGCCATTGCTCGTTGTCTATTTTTCAGCACTGTTAGTGCTCGTTGTATAAGGTTTCTAACTCTTGAATTGAGTTTGCATTGGGTTATGATGACGATGTCATCCGCATACCCAACAGTATAAATACCTTGCTGTTCCAAACTGTACAAAAGCTGTCTACTTCAAGGCGCCATAATAGCGGTGATAAAACCCCGCGCTGTGGGCAGCCCTGGGCACTCTCGCACAGATGTTTTCACAGCAGGTTGGATCGATCTGCTTCATGTTTTAGAAAGTGTCTTTAAATCAGAAATCAAATGAAAGCAACTATTATTATAAGACTGGCCTAGTTATTCACTTATTATCAATGAGTGTTATGTTAATAAAATTGTGAAACCTAACTAAAGTATTCAAGAAAAATACCTTTACAGAAAAAAGAAATAGAAAAAAGAGACCTCATTTAAAACAACAATAAAATGGCCCACTATTAATATAGTGATTATATTCTAGAACAAAATGCGGAGAGGGGTTTATCAATAGGATTGGAGTTGTTGACAATTTGTAACTACTAAGAATTTCTCAAACTGTCAACTTAAGGCTCATTTACACTTGGAAAGTTTACTTGCCATCACTAAACCTTTCCAAGTGTAACTCAAAATACAATGTCACTGTAAACTTGCCGCTAAGCAGCAAGTGAAGTTAAGGAGGCAGCTTATTAACTGGCTGGCTTTACTGACAAAAGTTTTTCCATGTAAACTGTCTATTTCGACACGTTGAGGGAAAAAAATAATGTGGAACAGTGATCTTTAGATCTTTATGAAAAATGTGAACTATTAAAGAATGCAAAAATTAAAGATCATATGTAGCTAATAAAAGCAGGTACTGGTTTTGACAATTAATTAAAAGAATTAACCAAGTATTGAAAACTAAATTGAAAACAAGATTTCCCTGATTTGTAAGTTTTAATTTTGGAAGTTCACTTCCAAGTCTACTTGACATCGTGAATTCATTTCCTTGAATAAGAAAGGCTTTACAACTAGTCCTTTCTTCATATGTTTCAATTTTTTAACACAAGGTTCGCACAAGTTTAAAAATAGTATAATGTCCTTAGAAATTTTCCTTTCAATTGCTGAATCATACGATCTCTTCCTCAATGTCCAGTGGATATGTGTGCTTCATAAAGAACTCCAAACAACTCTTCATCAAAAACATAATACTTTATGTTGGCTTGGTCTTTATGTTGGCAGGGTCTATTAGTTTTAATACCATTTACTTCAATAATGTTATATCGTCTTAAAAACCTGATATCATTACTTTCTTTTTTAGTCGCAGGTTTTAGATTTTTCACTTTTTGAATGTAGCCATCATATTTCAATTTAGTCAATTTTACCTTAGAAGTCGAGCGTTCCTGCTACAGTTTTTCACGAAACAGTTCTGCCGTGGGGTCTGACATAATTATTACACACTTAAACTAATTATTTAAATGTAAATGAATCCTTAGTCACTATTGTACTACAATAAACACATGGGTGGTGGGGATAATCAAAACAAAGCTTTGAAGCGCGCGGTTACATTTGCAGAGCAGCATCTGTGAATCAACTTTTTCTAAACCATAGCAGGCATAGTTAACTCTTCTCAGGAAAAGTTGATCAGTTTATTTTCAATCAACTGTTACTGATACTTTTAGTAAGAGTATCAGTAACAGTTGATTGAAATTTACCTCGCCAGAGTCAACTCTTACAAACAATCGACTTTCCGTGTAACATATACATATTGTACGATGAGTTTTTCTATTCAAAGTATTATTAATGTATCAAACAATAGTAATGCATAACTGAATGACAGTTGCAAAGCTTCACTTTCAACTGTGCATCTGTCGATTACGCTAATATAGAGTTACTTGATGATAACCCGTCGTTGATGATAAACGACTATCCATTACCAAGTCATATTTTATTTATCCAAATGAGTTGGGTTATTTGACCCCTACCGGCGTTTTTCGTAATTCACACAGAGTAAAGTAGAAAATTAAGTTATATAATATAATCTAACATAATAAAAAAATTAAATGCACGCCACTGCTAGTATTGAATGTAAACTAAACGTGACAACAAAGTTATCTAGTTAATTCTTGTTTCTTTTAATGCAGCATTCGTATGTACTACAAAAGTACTAACTATCTCACTCTCACTGATATAATAAGTATCAAAAGCGTTCCAGACACACACACATAACCAGACAGACAAAGCTAGACGTTTATATATAAGTATAATGCGAAAAGTTTCTAGTCGAAATAAGTTTTATTTTTGGATCGGAATGCATTTCTAACGTTATATCATTTCAGTCCTTTGAATACTGAGGGACCAGAATTAGTCAGTGAGGGGCATATGTAACGATAGAAATGGCTATGCATTTAAAATAGTGAACACATCATTGTCAAAGTGTTAATAAATTAAATATTAAACCAAAACTATGCTCCAATAAATGAATCCAGTAAATTTGCTGTACAAATATACATAGCGGACGCCTGATTTAATAACTAGACAGACGTTTTTAGGCGTTACCCATAAGCGTCTTAAGGTATAGTCGCTTGATAGAGAAAATTTCAGACCTTAAAGTAGGAGGAAAAAAGGCTGTAAATTACTTAGAGAAAGAGCCACTATTATCTCAACCACAGCGGAGCCCCGGCTACGAGTTGTTCTAGGTTTTTCGAGGATGATTCGAGTACATTTCAAATTAACCAGGAGTACATTCATGTTCGTGTATTAAAGCCGAATATGAAATAAACAATTATAAGTGTGCATCATGAATAATCAAGATACAGTGTAAGCATTTTATATTATTATATTATCGTATTTTATCTAGACTATTGAACCTGAATAAACTCAATATTTTGTTACGAATAATTAATTAACAAATATTCAAGTAACTAACGATCATTTTTTCGATAACGTGCTAACAAACTAATTGTTTTTCTATGTTAATAAAAATCTTTAGTGTTAAGTTTTAATCGGCCATAAATTGTATCTTTGCACTCATCATAGCTATTTCATTACTATTTCTGTAATTATCCGATAGTGATTGAATAAATTCTAATGCTATTAGGAAAATTATATATTTATTCCCATGTTAATGAAAAGCTTAATTATATTTGTGCAGCCATTCACTTTAGCCCCGAATAACTATTAACGAATATTTTTCCAATTTAACAAGTTCATTTAGTAACCTTAAAGATCGGATTTTAGTTATTTATTGTAAAAACAATAAATAACTAAATTGAGAAAATAGATAATTTAATACATATTCTTTTATTATTACTCAGTGTATTTTATTTGTGTGGAACCGAACTTGCTTCTTTCAGGCTGTTTAACAGATTCAAAACGGCAAGGGTTCCATAATTAACAGACCGTGAGTGTTTCATCGGTAGCAGACAGTGATAGATAGCAGACAGTGTCTGATTGATAGCACCCTAAATAAATATTAAAGTAACGTTTAAGTTTTCATCACTACGCTCACACTCTAAAACCGTATTTTTATAATCAATAAAAATACCTCTCGTTCTACCATAGTTAAAAATTATAATTTTTGTAACATGTTCCGATGTTGAATGAATTGGGAGTTTTCACCAACGGAATTTTCGTAGAAATTAGCCTAATTCCATGTCATGCACAAATTATCGCGCGACATTATGGTACAAATTATATTGGCCAAACTGGGAGACCTTTCAAAACAAGGTTGAATGAACATTTGAGATCCTTTAGACTTGGTAACGTTAATACTATATAGTTTTGATATTCATATTAATAATTTAGATCGTAACTTTAAATAAATATTTTTTTTAAATTTTGCAATGAAAAAGTTACTTATATGCTGAAATCAAGAAAATTCTTTTACGGAAGAAATAAACGTTATATAATTAAAATCATTATAAAAATAGGTTTGTTGCTGGTGTAATGGAGTTTTAATCATAAAATTAAAATTCAATATAATCTAAACCACATATAAATCCAATTCATGTTGTGAAATGTTTCGATTTATTTAATCATCGTCAGACTATATTCTACAATAAAGTGATTTAATAGTATTATTTAACTTTAACTTTACACTTAACTTAACTTTAACTCAATTGAATTTTAACATGCAAAAAGTGGTTTTTAAATTTGGTTAAATTACTTATAACAATTAGATAACATTTTCAAAAATTATTCTCATTACCATTCAAATAAAAATCAAATAAATCAATTGTTTAATTTTGAAACTAATAAAACAATATAGGTTATAAATTTTTAAATAAAATCTTTTGGTCTAAAAATGCATTCATTAATAATTAAACAAAACATAATTAATCAAAAAATATTTTTGCAATTATATTATTTTTTCATTTAAATTGAGATCTGAGTCGTTCTTTGATGAAGCTAGAATTTCTAAATATTCGGCAATATTTAACTTAAAACCTTTATTAGTGTTTGAACAATTTTAATGTGTATATATTTTGTTTTGTTTTATATAGATGTATATAAATTATAAATGTGAATTATGCAAGCCAGCATCTGTTTGGAGCATAGTGTCAAACTTCTTAAAATTATTAGTGACCCAAGCATTTTGAGTGTCTACAAGCCGCAAAATTTCAGAGTTCTTTCATTTTGAAAAGATACGGACATACTTGTTAAGAAAACGTTTCATAGAATACACTTGCTTCGATATCTCAATTTTTATAAGAAACGGTATCTCTGAAATATTTTTTAATTAATATCCATATGAAAATTTTTCATCCACTCACATTTGACACTCGTCTTTAAAATTTCACTTGAAGATTCTTGTTGGATGACTTTTAAGGCTATATGTAAAGATCTTACGCAACAACAATGCTTCGAATCAACGTTTTGTAAGGCAGGAAAATTAGAGAACATCCTTTACAGCTGATTTGCAGAATTTTGCCATAGTCTTGCTTCCATTAATGATGAAGTTAGTGAAGATGAACCAAAATTTTTTGTTCAAAAAATAATTGTAACATGTCGTGAGCTAGAGCCATGTTTAGACACATCAGTAAATGCAGTATATTCTATTTTGTATGGCATAGAAATCCTGATCTGATAGAGAAGTTAAAAAAAAGATTTGTGTGAATTGCGATAAGAAAAGGCTCAAAAAATTTTATACCAGACAACTGTAAAATCCGGATACACATCGTAACAGGTGAGAAAATTTTGTAATATTTGTAGGAGCTAGACCTAGCAATGCAACTGTTCTGGGATCTTCTGAGATGAACTAATCTCAACAAAAGTTGCTCGTTTAATAGAAACATCAAACAAATAATTATTAAATAGTTAGTTGTTTTTGGTTATACTAGACATCATTCCTGCTTTAGAGCAGGAAGTCCCAACAACAACTTGTTTGCCAAAACTCATCGATGAAGTCAAAAAACCAATCGAGAACGTTGAATCAACCACCATTATAATAATGCCAACTCTCATAAGCACGTTTAACAAATTTGCAAAAGAATTAGAACAAGTAATTAAGTCCCATTGCTAGTATTTATCTCTTTTCTTGCCTAACGCCTTTTTTGGGATCCTGTATGTAAACAAAGATTTACATCACTTGAAGATGCTAATTAACCCTCTCGAGCCTGTCGGGACACATATGTACCACAGCTTTACTGATCAAGTCTGACGTAACCTACTTGTACCGATTTAATCTGTTGTTATATCATAGACAGTCTTTTATATATTTAATACAAATTTTCATTCAAAAATGTAAGTATAACCTCAGAAATTGAGTCTTGTCGGTGTGTAACACGTGCGCTCATAATAAATATGGTGCAATTTCAACATTATTAGTAATAATTATTACTGGAAAGTGTTGCTACATCATCTGCAAGGTATGTAGAATTGGATAAATTAGTGTATGTAGTTTCATTCATTCTTTCTACAAGTGGGACG
>WYDF02320876.1:0-14439 GCA_009867245.2 Adranes taylori
CCATTGCGTACAGGAAAACATAAAAAGAAAATATAACAAAACAACGGATTTTCATAGTAAGCGACAGTCATGGAGCACTTCAGACAATTAGCAATGCTAGAAGCGTGTCTGGACTGACAAACGAATGCTTCACTTATACTGATATGAGGCATCTAGCACAGTGGTACGGCTAGTTCCATTAGAGTACAAAATCAGCAAGAAATCAACACAGCGCTTTATAAGCGCTGTGTAAGCGATGTTTTAGTAAGCGCTTTACGGAGAAGCTATGCAAGAATAAAATTATCAAAAGGATAACTGGCCTGTTAACAAGACACACACCTCTAAGGGTATATACAAAGAAAATTCGGCTACACACTGCTGAAGTAAAGTATAGGAGGCTATGTCTGGTGGAAAGCAAGACAACTCAACGTATTTTATGCAAGCGTGAAGCATTGGCATTCAGGAGAAGAGATCTATTTGGAGCATCAAAAGGTGAATCTGAATTGGACATATTAAAACTGGTACAAGACACAGATATATTGGATTGGTGTGAAGAAACGATCAAGGAAAGTACAATAAGCCGTTTGGCTGCAATGCTATGGAGCGGCATTCCACAGAGAGTCTTTGCTGACAATAATAATATGACAAATCCCTGAAGATGCTCAGCATTCACAAAAGCACCAGACAAGGAGAATAGAGGTATACCAAATTCAACAAACTTTCAAATGACGCAGGATGACGCCATATTATGTTTTATGCAAAAAAAAATGTACGGCTCTGGTACATTTTGAAGAAAATTATTCTTTTTTAGAGACCCTGGTAGTATTAGTTTATTTTTCAAAATGTGTTTAGTTTAATTTTTTAATCTATTTACTTTTATATTGGGGCCGGACTAAAGATCACATTGGTCCATATGCGTATACATCTGGTGGAAAACTAATTCTAAGATTCTTACAAGATATCTCATATAGGTGCACACTCTGCCATTCATTGGAAAACTAGTCAAACGGTCACGATTTTCAGGCCCCGTAAAGGCCCAAGACATGCTCCATGCAATTGTTGCTCATGCCTCATTTTTTATAACATCATTTATAAACTATTATATTTAGTTCTGATGAAGAGTTAATTGTTTCTCGGAAACTTATCAACAAAAGTGTTTAAGAATTAAAGGTTTGGTTTATAAGAAAATAAATAGAGTTTTCGGGATATTTAAAGTTTAACTATTCAACAATTCTGAAACGATTTTCTAATACAATACTTTTTTGGCAATTATTCATAAATAATACGCTGCACGTGGATGGTATCTAAAAGTCAGACTCGATGTTGTGAAGATGAAACCTTACTACGTAACCCTCCTATTAACATGCGAACTATTCCAAAGTTATAAAAAGTTTTCGAAATCTTATTAAATCGTGATTTATGCGATCTATTACAAACTCTTTAAATTCATCGCCAAAAACGGAGATTTGCCAATATTAAAATTTATTAGCCTGTTTATAACAATTTCAATAGCATAACAATTTATAGAAAAAATCTGCGAAAGATCGAGCAGTATTAAAGCGAAATTCGATGATCTTATTATTAGATTAAAGTACTCAAACACAGAAATAGATATACGCAATAACATGGTGAAATAATTTGGTTTATTGTTTTTCATATTTATAACTTCATATGTATGAGTCGAATTGCGATTTTAATTTACTGACAATGTATAGCTTCAATGTATAATTCAAGAATTTGTTCAGGGCATTCCATTATCATCTTCCATTATTAAAATTCATGTAAAAAGTAGCGAACTAAATATTATTTGGTTTCTGATATTATTTTATTCTTCTGTTTTGATTTTGGTTTCTCATTTGCTTCTCCAGGAGGTTGGTAGAATTAGATGATTGAATGATGATTTTATAGGTTGTTCCAGCAGGTAGTTGTTCCAGCGTGACGAAGATATGAAATACGTAATTCATGGTGTGAGATAACTGATTGAAGATATGATGTAATTTTCTTTTTACGGAAGAAAATGAAGTTCCTGTGAAGGAAGGATTTATTCGCTGCCGCCGAAGGAATAGCGGAATAATCGTCGGTAATGTTCTTCACGATGGCACTTTGTAATGGGACATCGCCTGGAGCTGTAGGTGGTAGCGGTAAACCAGGAGCTGATGGAGATTCTTGTCGTTGCTTCTGTGGAATGGATGGAACGGGTACATTTATCAGCGCACGTGCTATTCGTGGGCAGTGCTACATGATATGCCCCTCAGGTTGCTAGTGAATTAAAATTTAAATGAAAATAAGCAATTTGTTGCTGGCGCTTGAATCAGATTCAAGACTGCGAATTCTGCTTGCTGTTCAGTAATATGTTTTATTACTTAATGGTGAATTATTGCTGATCGAATCGTGCGAGGTCCTCACTCGTAGACGATCAGAACAAAATCCAAAATGCGTCTGAGAAACGCGAGATTAAGTGGATCCTTTTATTGGGAAATCCGCTGGGGGAAAGTTGCTCCGGTGTGTTGCCAGAACCGGTGAAATTCCAGCAGCTAGATAAGCGTGACGTGAAGGGAACTTCTGCTAGAAAAACCACGAATAAAAAAAATTCAAAGGATCAAAATTGCGTTATTTTGTTGACAAAAATCTATGAAGAACATAACTGGTGGAAGCTCATAAGCAGTGGCGGTAGTAGTTTTACGCAACGAAAACATTGGGAAGCAGAACTTACTCCTTCCATTGGGTAAAGACTAAGCGAAGAGTTGTTAGCGCTAACCCCTTCTAATTAGAAATTGGCAATGGCATATAAGACCATCAATCGGGCGAAAACAAAAAAGGGTGAGAAGCATAACTGCTTGTTGAAAATATGGTCAGTGAAATAAACGTTAAAAACTTTTCAGTTAAAAATAATAATAATAGCTTTCGAAATCTAAATCATCGGTGTAATAAACACATTCATATTTATGACAAAGCTACCGAAATGTTTCGTATAGTAGGAGTCATAACATCATAAAAGGCGGTGTGCTTTGACTTTTCTCGTGCATGTAATGTCGGCATCATTTTAGTATGCTTCTATGCGAGTTGACATTTATATGATGCTTCCGTGTTAGCGGCTTATTTGATAATTTAGCGCCATTTATTTTTTAGGCACATTCAAATTTCATTGTAGCAATTTATATTTATATTATTTATTAATTAATCATAATTAGAAGTCCAGCTTATAGCCAGTACCGAACAGTTGTTGCCAATAGCTTGCGATCGACAACCAAAATAGGGGAAGCCACACAATTTGCATTTCAAATCACAAGATACTGAACGATAACCAATAATTAACAAAATGTGATAGCAGGGATGGTCAACATAAATATACATACAGCAAAACGGAAAAAATATCAAATAATCAAACTAAACTCAAAAGGAAATTATCTAGTGAAAGAGAGATTGATGCCTTAAACAAGTGTTAAAATATTTTTTTCAATAGTCATTCCACTGTTATTATTTTTATTTCTTAATTAGGTGGGATAAGGTCCCCTAAAAGTTAGTTGTTCGACCATCAAGATCTATTGTCTTCTATAGATATGAGATCTAAAGAAGACGAGTATCGTCTTGTATGGAACATGATCGATTTCACCTGGTTGCAATTTAGTTCCCAAATTAAACTTTTCTTCGTCATCCCCTGCACGTGGGTTTTTCTATTAGCCCCAGGGTAAGAAGGTACTTCCTCAGACAGTTATGTCCAGTAATTATATATACAGTTATTGTCATTCTATCCCTCCATCTTTTGTCCATAACTATGTATAACAAAAAGTTCAGTGTGGTTAAGCTGAAAAAATTTGCGCTAATCAATAGATGGCGTTCGCACGGTCATGGAGGCAGGTAGAGCAACACACGCAGACACAAGTCGCACTAGAGAGTTGTGCGCGCTTATGCTTCTAGACATAAAAAAACCGGTTTTAAGACCACGGATTAGAGAAGCATACAGGAAGGACTTTCCGCAAGGGACGGTTTTGGGCCCACCTTGTGGAACGTGACATACAACAGCATGTTAAGAATATTCTTTCCACAAGGCGTTCAGCTTTCTGCTTTTGCTGATGACGTTGCTGTCACGGCAAGGCAAACGCGGGACACGAATCTGCTGGAAAGTCTAAATACGGTAGTAGCTCTAGTAGAGTTGTAGATAGCTTATCATCGGCTACGCCTGTTGCACAGAACACCGAAGCCATATGGGTCAGAGATAGTAGGCGGGTCCCTACGGTAGACATTCGAGTCTCAGGACACCAAGTGCGTTTCTCTAATGACATGGAGTGATTGACAGGCTGGCGCTACATCTCACACGGCAGAGAAATCCATCGCAATTAGTTCGCAGATAACAAGATTAATGCCTAGAATGGGCGACACAGGAACCGAGAAAAAAAGCTTTTGTATAATGTAGTAGAATCCGCAGCTCTTTATGTAATTCCAATATGGGTGGAGGCGTTGTATTCGATTAGGACCACAGGATTTCTTAACAAAACCCAACTAACGGGTAACAAAACCCATCTAACGGGTCAACTAACGGGTCTTCTGGGGGTTGCCTGTGAGTATCGGACGGTGTCCCTAAGGGCGTTAAACGTTATAGCGAGGATCGTACCAATAAGACTCCTAGCCATGGAAAGCACTAGGACTCACGAGCAAAAAACATCAACAGAACAGGAATGCCCAGAGACACTAGCCAGATGGCAATAGTAAGACAACTGTGCGAAGGGGAGATGGAAGTACCTGACGTTAAGCAATGGTTCGTAGCTGACCGAGGCAGGTTTAACTACTATATCACAGAGGCCCTAACAGGCCATGGCAGCTTCGGCGAGAACTTGCATCGAATAGAGCGGAGACTCAGACAGAATTCGAGTACTGTAACTCCGGATATAGCGACAGCGCTGAACACAACTCTTTGAGGACAAAGCCTGGGCCATTGAAAGGCAGACTACAGAAGTGTACTGAGGGTCAGATTTAAATCCAGTCAGGATATGCGCGGACGACAAAGCTTGGGAGAAATTTGCTCACTTAGCAAATGAAATAGTCGGCCACAAAGTCCTTAAAGGAAGGGAATACGAGAAAGGGAATACGACAAAGCGCTACACAAGAAGGGGGGCGCGTCAATAAACTTAAGTAGATAACCTGCAAGAGCAGACAGCCAGCTAGTGACCACTCCAGCATACCAGCGGGAACGTGAAGCAACATCAATTAAACTGATAGGGAGACAACATCTCACCCGCTTACTGGTGTCATGTGACCATCAGGAACCGGTAAGCAGGTCTGACTCCCGATAGCCTTTTACTTGGCACCACCTAAGCAGGTGAACCCAAGATAACTGCGGGTTGACCATCCAGGTAGTCGGTGAGGTGACTTTTTCTCTCGACAAAAAAAGGCTAAAAGATCTGTTGCAAAGAATGATCGACTTTATTATTCTGTACGCAGTAGGTGTGTGTATGTACTCAAATAATGTAGAAGAAGTGGCCAGTTCAAGTTATGGACAAAGCGCCCAAAAGTACAGGATTCTATTGGTAACCTGTTACTTAGTTCTTACATTAAAGTGATATTGTAACGGGCTAAAAATTGATAGTCTTCATTTTTATTAGTTCTGTTGTATGTACTTTGAAAACTCATTAGTCTTAATGGCTAAATGATAGGAAATGTTATTATCCATATCTGTACGGGACAGATTACTGGATGGGATGAACCTCGATGAAGGCGATTGTATTCGTAGAAAATTGTTCGTATTCGTATCGTTTCGCAAAAATCATAGTAGTTGATTATCGCAGCGATCGTACCCCCTGTTTAACCCGAACCGAACCTAGCCGAGCATATCCGAGTCTAGCAGGGCTAAGGCCTACTAGCTCTAGGTGCGTGGTAATTAGCAAGGCTAGTAGTCAAGGTAGGGAATTGTGTACAAGCTATAATAACTTATTAGGGAATTACATAGACGATAGTTTAAGGGGAAGAATTAGAAAGGGAACTTATAGTAAACACCGGACAGCTGATGGCAGTAGCTTGCGATTGACAACCAAAATAGGGGAAGCAACATTAAATGAAAGCAGCACCGCAAACAGCCAGCTGAATGTTGTACTTCTTTTAATTACACAGTAAGCTAAATGATAGTTTTGTGACGTCTGTGACATTTGTGAAGGCTCAAATGTAAGTTTAATTATATTATCATTTGAATAGTTTGAAAATCTCTAACAAATTAATTTTTCAATTTATTCTCCTCACTCATTTTCATTCAAAGGTAAAACGAATGGCTTAATGTTTTTTGGTAATTATTTTTTATGTGAGAATTGGTATTAAACTTTATCGCATGCTAATAACTATTTTCATGAATATATTAAATATAACTAATATTGAGTTTAATTATTTAAGGTGTTAATTCTGAATTACAAATTAATTACATCTAATAATTATATTAAAGATATAAATTATTAAATGATATTTTCGATCCCTTTTGATAGTCGGGTGGGTTAAATCAGTAAAAGTGAAATTTATTTATTAAGTAAAAAAATACTACTATAGTCACGTGGATACCGTCTTCAATCACGTCTTCAATTTAATGTAAATCTAGTAATAAAAAGATATAGATATAAATAACCTTCTGTATATATGACCACTTTAAACCGATGAATCATTTAAATTATTGTTGATTTAAACAATTATTTTATGCTCCGACTGAAGATCATCTCAACATTATCATAACTTATGTGTGTATATATTACATATATGTAATTAACAAATAAATATTATGATTACAAAGTCTATATATTACGAAATAAGGCACTCTAAGATAAGAAAAAAATAATAATAATAAAAATTCTTCGGGAATAATAATTTACATTGATTAACATTGATCATAAGTAAATTGACGACTATACAACGCTCACTACTTGAGGTGCTAAAGTCATAGTTTATTAGCGTATTTAATCAATGTTTTAACAAATAGTCGATCATAATCGACTACTTTTTCCTCGACATACTTTCTTGAGAGCTACAAAAACATTTCATGAATAAATGTGTTGGCAAAGTTGATCTTGTAATTTATAATGCGTAATTTACATAATTCTTTTACTGGTAAGGAAATTAATAATTTTCACTACCCTATAAATCGTTTACCCATCAATTCACCGCAGAGAAAATCAGATCACAGTGATGCACTCTCAATAAAAAAAGTCCCAAAATAATGGCAACGATTGTAAAATTTACGGGGGGAATTTTACCCAAGTATTACCCGTACACCATACATGTCAGGGACTTTTTAAGTACGTGACCAAAGTGGTGAGGTGAAATTCGTTCTAATCCACTCCCACTAAATTTTGGGAGCACACGAAATGTGTCGCAATACTACGGAGGAACGTAGTACGTAATTTAGCACGATGTGGACCGGAAGGGTGTAGCTGATGGCTTAGAGTTCGGTACCAACAGTCTACATGTTATTAAGCACTATTTTTCATTTGGACAGGCGTGAACAAATAAAAACATGAAGAAGTTTAAGTTTAGTGTATTGGAAATCCTTCAGAAAAATATAAGAATAAATTCAATGACAATATAGTCATTGAATAAAATAACAAGCAACAAATGAATTACGTCAGAATCATAAATCAGAACAACATAAATGAAATAAAAATGAAACATTAAATGCGCAATAAATTCAATTCAAGAAAATGAATAACACAACAAAGAATAAAACAGCAAAACACTTACATGTGAGTATTCATTTTGTAAAATAATCCTTCTGGTTACACAACACCCGAAAAATCAACCATAGCTACTCGTAATTTGTTGTCACACTCCCGAAGCTCTCTAGCTTATCTACTTTCAAAATTGAGTAGAATTTAACCAATCTATTAATTAATTCTTATATTTATTAAGTCAACTTGTTTGTTCACGACTTCGAAATTTGCTACTACGAATTTTTCATCCGCCTAACGAAGCGCATAGGTTTTGCCTCTAAATTTTAACATTATTTTTCACTATTGACGGGCTTATTTTTACGCTCTGTGTAAAGTTTTAACAGTTTACTCACTTTTCCTCATAAATTCTACCTCCGAGTTACTTTTTTCCTACTCCTAGTAAATTGATAATTCTAATGTATTATCAACAAATTACATATTAACCCTACTTCTAATAATTACGGAATCAACGTCGTTATGTTATTTAGCGTTATTAAAGTGTTTTATACCGTCGGCGGAAATAAAGCTTTTCTTTCAATTCCCATAGAAATTCTATATTTTACTAACATGTAAGTTCTGCAATGTTTTAAATTATATTTATTTTTACTATGTACTTTAAATACTCTTAAGTCATGAGAGATAAAGGATAGGGAATGTTTAGTTATATAAACATTATTTCTTACAATCAAAGTAGTTGTATAACTCTTAGTAGTTCTAAAAATTTTTAAATTCTATTATGTTGCCCAAAACCATAAAAATTTTTTAGAAACTAGAAATTTAAATTTTTTTCATCTGATCGCAAAAATTCTAATTATTTTTATTTGATCATAATTTGTTTACTTCTAAAAATTCAGATATTTTATCTAAAATCGTTCTACAATTTTTTAGAAATAAAATTTTTTATCTGATTATAAAAAAAATTTTAATTAAAAATATTCATTTTAAATTTTTTTCTTACACAAATTAAAATTTTATTATTTTTCCCAAGATCATTAAAAAACTTTTTAGAAACTAAAAACTTTCTCTAATTTTTTTATCAAATCAAAATTTTATTCTTTATCTGATCATAAAAATCTCCTTATAAAAATTTTTTTTTAGATAAAATATAAATATTTTTTTATTTCACCATGATTTTTTTTAAATTATAAAAATTAAAAGATTTAATTATTTTCTGCAAATTCATTATAACATTTTTTTATGTAATCATATTTTTTTTTTGAATCTAAAAATTAAAAAATTTCGATTTGCTCAAAAATAATTACCAAAAAAATTTTTAGAAAATAAAAGAACAATAAATAATTCATTTTTAAATTAGATTTTCGATTAAATATTTTTTAAATGATTAAACTATAAAAAAAATATTTTGGACATTATTTAAAAAGGAATTTTTTTGAAAAAATCATTTCCTCAATTTAATTACAAAAAATTTCTGTTCCGAAAAAAATTATTTGTCCAGAATCATTAAACCGTTTAAAAAATTACCAAAAATTATTTTTAAGTAATTAAATCTCAAAAATCATAAATAATTCTTAAGAACCGATTTTTTTTTATATTACATTCGTGAAAATAATTTTAAATATTTTGATATAGATGAACATCCTTAGTAGGTAAATTAAACGTTTCAAAGGAGAACAAATCGTAAATATTCTTGTATTGATTTGCCGCCACGATTATTTGGACACCTGGAAACGCCAGAATGGGAAAAGTAAAGAAATGAAATTAAGTTTTTAATTGAAAAAAATGAAACGGTCTCAGGCGTCGGACACCAGTTAGACTGTATTTTCTGACGCCTTAAAAAAAGTACAGGAAGCATAAAAGCAGTTTTTTTTTCACCGCGGAGTTGAAATTGAAAATTCTATTTTCAAATCATTTAAAATAAGCCTAAATATAATGTCGAAATGTCCGTAGCTCAAATGTGAATAATATTAAATTGATTTTTATTGAATAGAGTAAAAATCTGAAACATATTAAAATCTAAATTCATTCTTCTAACTAATTTTATCCACTATGAAATAATTTTAGTTCCTGGTAGTTATTTCTTAGTAGTAATTACATTAAGTAGAGAATAGGTGTTAAGATTTATTGCGTAAGGGTTAATCTTTTCATGAATAAAATAAATAGAAATCATATTGAATTTCATTATTTTATTTAACTAAATGAAATTATAAATGATATTTATCTACGTTATGTAGTCGGTTGGGTTTATCTCAGGGAATTTGACGTGGAAAAAAATACACGCGACTCAACCATAAAAATGTTTACATATCGATTAAAAGTATTAAAAGATTATAATCTTCAAATCTAGAAAAGGAATAATCTTGTGTTCTATGAAACCTATTCTTTTTCAATAATAATTTTGTTTAACAAAGAGCAAGCACGTTAACATATGAGACAATACATTAGATAAGTAAAGTTATACGATATAAGAACGATTACAACAAATAAAGTCCGCTTATTAGTTTTCTACAAGGCTGTGCCTACATTCGTTAGAGATAAAAATAGCAAGCATATAATTTTAGGCGCCGATGTTTGAGCAACTATCTATCAAATTTCATTCCAATCGGTCCAATAGTTTCGGGGAAATTTTGAAGGTGCTCACACATACACACCAATACAGACTTTGAACCCAAATGCGGCTATTGTTGGTGAAGGGGAAAACATACTGATGGGCAGAAAACGATGATGAGAAATAAAAGCTCCCAATGCTCACAATGCTCATTTTTTGGATTTCATATTGTCACGTTTATTTTTGGGAAAACTATTGCTCACCAACCTAACGGGAAAGAGAGGATCCTTTATATGAGATACGTAGCGATTACCTCCTGCCCTAGAGATTGTTTCGGATAATAACTAGAAAATGGTATTAACATTAATATCCACTTTAATTTATCTACTACTGAATAAAGTTATAATATCCATAATCTCCGCATTTCCTAACACTATTTAGAATAAAACACAAGCCATTGGTACGATTACGAGTACTTTACTCATTTGATGCCACTAGATCGACATCAATCTAAGTGACTCTGCGCAACCTTAACAACGATAAATTGCCTTTAATAAATCAAGGCACATTAAATAAAAGAAATGTATCAACTTAACAAAGTGTATTGTAAATGTTCTCAGAAACGCGTATTTTGCCCAAATCATAAAAATTTTTTTAGAAACTAAAAATGTTTAACTGATCATAAAAATGTCATTATAATTTTTTTCTTAGAAACTAAAATTAATTTTTTTTTATTTCATATTTTTTTTTTATTCAAAAAATTAAAAAATTTAATTATTTTGTCCAAATTCATTATAAAAGTTTTTTATTTAATCATCATAAAAAAATTAAAATAAAAATTTAAAAAAAAAACGATTTGCTCAAAACCATTATCAAAAAAAATTTTTGAAAATAAAAACGAACAAAAAATAATTAATATTTAACTTAGTATAATACATTTTCGATTAAATAATGTTTAAATGTGTAAGCTATAAAAAAAAATTGAAATTGTTGTTTTAGATTGTTGAATTTGTTTCTCTATTCACCGGATCTATTTCCTATCAGAATTGTCCTGAAGATGTATTCTAATATCGAAACACAGTTGATACTGAACTTGTAAATATTCATATATTTATACCTTAATGTAATCCAACTTGACCATAATGGCAATATAATGCTACTTGGTTCCTATAAAATGCTACTTGATTCCCAATAAAAGACACCTAATTAGTCTGAAATGAAACCTGTTTACTATGATAAGCTACAAGTGATACCTGATAAGCTTCAAATGACACCTGATTACTCTCAAATGACGTCTGATTGCTTTAAAGTGAAACCTGATTCCTATAAAATGCTACCTGATATACGTGAATGTAATCCAACTTGATCATAATGGTTATATTAAATTTTAATATAGTATTGTACTGAAGATGTATCCCAATATCGAAACCTCTATGTCAATCAAATTCAATAAACTGTCACTGATGACATTGACTGTCCATGATGGCATGTTGATTGTTTTATTTAGAATGAGTTGATATAAAGTCCGGGAGGCTAGGAGGCTTCGGTAGAATCCGCGGTCGCCTACTACTTGCGATCTCACCTCAGTAAAGGTTTCCTCATTTTAGATACCTCACAAGTAAGAAGAACTTACTCCCAAATTGTGATTTTACAAAAAAATTAAATACATCACTTATCTAAAATATAAGAAACGATTTAACTGTATGCGCAACTCCAATATGGAAGTTACGTTACATACATATTCGTATATTATTATATCCCGAGTGTTATACAACCAGCAGATATCTTACTTGTGTGCAATGTCAATCCCAAGGTGATTTATCTAATTCAAGGCTCAACAATTTCCAGTGTGTATCAATTAATATGTATTCTTCATTATTTAATAATTCAACGTACGTAAATATATAAATAAATATATAATAAACAAAATATGTGCTATTATACTTACACGAGTTGCATCATTATAATTCATCCAAGACGAATGTTGTCATTTGCGTCAATCGTTATAATGATAATGAAAATTATTGTTATTATATCATCTGAATTCTAATTTTCTCGATGTCAATTAAAACACCTGAGCAATAAATTTCAACGTTTTAGAAATAGTACATTATGACCCAGATTATGCGGATCAACTGGAACAGGATTAAATCGGGGACTGAAGAAAACCCAACAGTTGTGATCAATTACACCCCATGAGTAATTTTTTGAATTTCCCGCTTTCCCCCTTTAAACATTGTCAAACTGGCAGCGTGGAATACATAAGCAAGCATCACTATTTACGTTATTGTAGGTAAAAAAAAACTTAAAAACAAAGAGTTGTCTACGTACCTTGGAAAGTTCTCGGTGTATCAAAAAGGATGAAACTGTAGGATCACTTTTTTTTTTGAAGAAAACTTGTTCTCGTTCTGCATTGTGCATAGAACAAAATGAAACGAGGTTGCCAACTTGCTACTTTCAAGTAATGCGAGCGCCAAATTCAAAAATATTGAAATTTGATTTAGAAATCAATTTCGGCTCACAAAATCAATATCATCCCATTTACGGTATGTAAGAATTCATCTGCAACAGCTTTGATACGAGTGACAACAAAGCAGATAAAGCCATTCTGAATACATGTGCTACTTTAAAAAGAGATAAGATGCATTCGTATAGAGTACAATAGAATTAAATATGGCGAATGTAGGATGTGTCTTCTTAATGGCTTATCACTCAGATGGGAAAGATTATATTATATTAATTTTTATTTTAAAAGTAAATTATCTAGATATAAATTACTTTTGTTAAAATGTGTAATGTATTTACTGCATTAGCTCTGTTAATGCGGATAATAAACAAATAGTATTTTTTCAAATAAAACAATTAACAATATGCATCAACACATAAAACAACAAACAAAAAGTTTTAAATAAATAAGCAAGTAAAAAAGCGTTAATTGAATTAGCACTCGACATTTCAATACATAATGGTATAATGCTCAGCAATTAACTTATATAATATAAGTACAATGAATGACTGTTTTTAAATTAGGTTTTACTCATCTAAAGGTGTATATTGTCGCAGACGACAAGATCTTTGTTAAATAACAACATATTAAATAAGTTTAAAATACATGTAAACCATGTTTCCTACATAATACTTTGTAGGAAGAAGCAGTGTCAAATGAAATTCATTCTAATTAGATCTGTGTACAAAAAAACTAAAAATCTGTGTACAAATTTAAATGGATAAATAATAACAAATTGACAATTAGTCGAATTATGTAAACGCAACAGTTCAAATTGCGACAGTTTACAAAAATATATGCAACCAGAATTACAATGCGTCTAAGAAAATGTGTTAGTTGGATTTCAGTAAATTCTTAGCATTTTATGATTGTAGTGGAAAAATTTGGCATGCAGAAAATTTTGAAAACATGGACATTTTGGAGGAGTGCTATTTTGGACTTTTCGAGATGACGATAGCTCCCTCGACAAAAAATATGGTGTTTACGGAATTTAACAGATGATTTGCTATTCTACATGTTGAATTTGAAAGAAATTTTGAAAAAAAACCAACAGGGCCGTACTTATATGCCATGGTGTAGAAGTGAAATTTTCTATTTCAATGAAATGATGGAAATTTGAAAACAAATTACAAAATGTGATTGATTTAGGGAAGAAAAATAAAAAATAATGAGAAATCGCCAAGTTTTATACTTTCCGTGAAAAAATGGTGATTTTGGAAGATTCACAATAGTAGGAGTATAAGAGTTTAGCACCAAAACGTCCATAAGAAATACATTGGACCAAAAGGGACCTTTTGCCCAGTGACCTTGAAAAGCATATGCCAGTCAAAAAGAGGACGGCCAAATTAGGTTAAATAGATAGATAGATAATACCTTTATTGGCATACAAAAACAAACCAAAACATAATTAATACCTAAACATATAAATAATAAACAATACGAATTAAATTAATCTTATCATTAAAGGCCATCGGCAGAAGGCAAGGCTTTTATTTACATCTTAACCACTTCTCATTCCGTATCCAATTCCTCACTTTACTTTATTTTTTTTATTTCTTCCAAAATTCTCTTCATTAACTCTAAACCTTTTCCCTCCATCCCTAAGCTTAGCTTCCAGTTATCACCCAATTGCCTTTCTCTATCCAATCATCTTATACCATCACATTCCCTTACCCAGTGCCTCCATATATCCTGTTCCCTACCACATATTCTACACATTCTTTCTTGTTCATTATTTACTCCTTCTTCATTACCACACCTAAACCTCG
>WYDF02320887.1:0-14438 GCA_009867245.2 Adranes taylori
ATAGATAGATAGATAGATACATAGATAAATGATAAAATAAAAGAGTCGCTGCGTTGCTGTAATGTTATTTATGTACGTTTCAAATATATATGACTAAATAGGTTGTGGCCATTTTGAAAATTTAAAAATAACAAAATTGTATGCTCATTTATTTATGCTCACAATCATTTATTAACAATTTGCAACTAAATAAATAGTAAAAACATACTGGAACAGCAAAACCAGCAAAGAAAAAAGTTCTAAATCTATTGATGAAATCTACTGATAAATTCCCTAAGCTCAGGTTCAGCCAAAAACTCCTAGTTTCTTTAAAAGTCCCTCCTAGCATAGGGTACCGGTGGATGAATTATCTGTTTTTTTTGCGGATCTCTACTCGTCTTAATACAAGCTCCTTATAACTCGAAAATTACTCGAACCCAGGAAACCTTATAAGTGCACATTTGACAAACCCTCAAACAAGCCGTTATTCTGTTAAATTTATCTACAATATTAGAAATGTTTATATAATTTCATAAACGTCTGATTTATAAATAATATCGACTTTTTTAATTCTATTGCATTTTAAACAATGGGAATTATATTACATGCATTCTACCAATACTAGATATATGCATAGATATTATTCAATTAGTTAGATTATGGCATATTTAATTATAACTGTCTGTAGTACAGGACCGGCGCGAAAAGTTTATTCATCAAACAAACATTGTAACTAAATACCAGTAAAAAATACTAAACAAAAAAAAAGTAAATAGTGTATACTCATATATACATAGTGTTAAAAAACACGGGCTGGCACAGCAAGGGGTTAAAACCGTTGGACCCCGTAGATCCGCTACTGCTGTCTATGACAATGATGCAGAACTTTTGAATATTAAGCACTATAAATTCTTTGCATCACTCTTCAAACCAGCAAGGACCAACTGTGATGAAGCCAGAAGTGTGGTGTCGTCGGCGTATCTTAGGTTTGTTTTTTTTCTACCTGCCAATGGTATTCTACTATCCCAGTTTCGGTGGCTTTTCTAATAATCCATCCACCGTAGATGTTAAAGAGAAGCGGCCCTGTCTAACTCCCTTCTTCACTTGGAAAGGTCCGGATAATTCACCATCAATTCGGACGCAAGCCTCGTTGGTTTTGTATAAAGACCTGATCAGCTGTATCAGAGTCCTGGTACTGCCATTTCTTGCAATACTTTCCATAATTAGTTCCAATCAATATTGTCGAAAGCCTTTAACAAAATTCAAGGGATATTGAATTCGTAGAAGTTCTCTCTCGATTGTCTTATATTTAGAATCTGATCCCTTGTTCCTCGACCTGATAGAAATCCAGCTTGTTCTGGAGGTATATGCGGCAGAATGCAAGATTTTAGTCGTTCCTGAATGATATTTAGCATTATTTTACTTCCGTGATTTATCAAGGAAATTTTTCTATAACTAGAACATTGCTGTTTGGACCCTTTTTTATGCAATTGATTTAGTCCAATCTGATGGCCATTTTGACCATAATTTGTTACCTATCTCCAGAAGCACATTGACGCCAGTATCACATTGACGCCAGCTTTAATCATTTTAGCCACAATTCCATCTGACCCTGCTGATTATCTATTGCCGAACTTTCGATTTGCCGCCTCCACTTCACATTTCAATATAGATGGTTCGATCTCCTCCACAGTTATCTCTATTTGCGTTCCATTCTGATCCTCTGTAGTTGACATAAGAGTTTTACAGTATTGTTGCCACCTATTTAGAATATCACTTTTATGGTAAGTATATTTCCTTGGTCGTCTTCACTTGGCAGGTACTTTAAGTTGAAGTTAAGACTTTTACCTTTCTGTAAAGGTCTCTAGGTTCATTTTGGTTTTTGTGAACTTCTATTTGTTGGCAGATAGATGTTGTGTATGTGTTCTTATCTTCATTTAAGGCTTTATTGATGTCTTTTGTTAATCTATTGTATTTTTGTATGTCGTTTTTATCTATCATTCTATTTGCTTTGATTATTTGACGTTCTTTGATAAGATACCATGTCGGCTGGGATATCCATGGTTTGTTTGGGCCTGTCTTATCTATTAATAGGTTTATACCGATTTCTTCGATTTTGCTTCTCATCGTGCTTATCCGTTGTAGAGTTCATTTTGTGTTCTTTAGTGATTATACTTAAAGCTGAACAACCCTTTTCCCGGTATGCATTGTTGGTTCCTAGGACCCATTTGTTGTTTGAGTGGGTCTTCTTAGGAAGTTTTCTTAGTTTCAGACTTCTGCTATTTAGGCGTTACTGTCACTTCCACAATCCATTCCTTGATAAGTCTTCAAGTCTTTTGATGAGGTTTTCCATCTTCCTTTTACTATTACACAGTCGAACTGGTTCTTTGTATAGTCGTCAGGGGCTCTCCACGTGTACAGACGACGAGGGTGATGCTTGAAGCACGTATTTGTGAGAACAAGGTTATTTTCTGCACAGAACTCCATCAGCAGCTCTCCTCTCACAGTTGTTTCACCCAAACCCTATCTCACCAGTTACAGGTGACCAGTGATCATCGTCTTTAGTGTTACCCACTTTAGCGTTGAAATCTCCTATTATAAGCAATAGTTCCCTATTTGGGCATTTACTGATAGTTTTATTCAGATCACCCTCGATTTCGTCTTCTCGATTTCGTCTTGCCTGGACGACGAAGTTGGGGTGTATGCTTGAATTACATTCAGGTTAACTGGTTGGGTTCTCAGATTGACCGAAATTAGCCTATCACTTGCAGCTTCGTAGCCAAGTAAATTCTATTTTTATAATGAAAATATAATATTTTTATTAAATTATATAAATAGAATTAATAACATAATAGCTAGAAATTAAGTTAGAAGCTTAATTTAATTTAATTCTAATTGGAACTATGTTCAATAAATTCATTATGGTTTTATTTATTATTATTGCTACTCCATTAATGGATTGTTGACTATTGCTAGAGCATATTATCATGTTGTTATTAGATGTAAAATGGCCATTATCTCGCGTGCGTCTCGGCTAGACCTGTTACTGCATTCTTTTCAGGTGCCTTTTCCACGATGTGGAGTTTCCCCGTTCTTCTCAAACCTCGTACGTTCCGAGTGCATATTCTAAGTTTATTGGACTTAGATCCTGTGCCAGCCGCATATTTTCTGTGGATGATCCTATCCCTGTCACCTATCCTTCCACAGCCAGTAGCTCATTTCACAACTGCAGACCTGGGAAACTCAGAGAAACTCAGAACGCCTGGGACTAAGGCGTTCTGAGTTTCTCTAAGGTTCATATAAAAATCTCCCATAAAAACGCCGCAAAACTCCAATTCTCTTTAAGTTGAGAAATGATATATTATATTTTAATAAAATAATGTAGGTATACTTTAAAGCAAATGTTATGATGAGTATATTAAGCATCTGAAAATATTTTAATTTACACAATAAGAACAACCAATTTATATTTTAACTAATCAAAATTAGTGTAATTTATGTAATGAATTTAAGGAAAATAAAACAACATATGTAGAAGCATAGATAGATATAATGTACTTTGTATATCGCATAGATAGAATAATATTTCAATTAGGTGACCTCGAAACAGGAATAGAATTCCCGCAATCTTCTTTGTCTCCTCTCCGCCGCAAAAATCATCAAGTCGATAGATATAGTTGCAATGCTGCCAACTTGAAAATAAATATTTCAAATTTCTGTAGAAGTAATCAAATTGTATTATTTCTCAATTAATATTTAAAAAAAAATGTTAATACATTTTCTCAACTTCCACAGAAAATTATTTTTCAAATAAATTTGAACTAATTAAGCAAGGTTTGTAAAAAGACACTCCAGATTAAGACAGGCGGAAACTGTTACCCATTCAGAGAATTGCGTGCCGTAACATAACTTGGGCTATGAAAACGACTCCATATGCGGCACTTCAGGTGCTCCTAGATCTTTCGCCACTAGAACTGATCATACAAGCAGAGGCGGAAGCTGCACTTTATCGATTGAAAGACCATAGATCGAACATGGTTTCAAGATAACAACAGACGAAATATTAATCAGATTGTATGCGCCCAGCCTACAATAAATACACAAACTAAATAGATGTAAGGCTGCTCACGATTTACTTACCAAAAAAAAAAAACTCGAAGATCAGGACGCAGCCATTCAAGTAAGCTCTAATAGAAGAATGGCTATGACCAATTGGGACACACCGGCTTAAGGAATTGTTTGGGTAAAAATAAATGATATTACTATATGTAGCGTATACTCATCACCTAACATTCAAATCGAGCAATTTGAAAAATGTATTCAGGAACTTTCTGACTGCGTTAACACCTTCAAAGGCCGCTATATAATTGCTGGACCTGAATGCCAAATTCGTACTTTGGGACGAAGGGAAATCAGCCAAAAGAGAAGCACTAGTCGTTGATCTAACATCGACACTAGACATAGGCCTAGCAAATTTGGGAGACACAAACACCTTTCAAAGAGGACAACTCGGGTAACAATTTGACGCTGGCGAATAGGATAACACTTAATTACGTAACAGCCGGTTCTGGAGGAGGAAATGCTAAGTGATCATATGTACATCCAGTACAACATTGACCTGCGCTAGAATAAGCCGGATAACTATAGCGTTGCACCAAGTAACATCTCTCATGTAACGGGTGCGAGAAGCATGTAAAAATGGCATTCCCACAAAAAGTATTCGCAAAAACCGCGAAGGGTGGTATAAAGAGGTCGAGGACGAACGACAGAAATGTCTGGCGAGCAGAAGAAGGTTGCAACAGACTCCAAATAAATCAGCGTTACTTGATAGTGAGGTAAGAGAGGCTAAATAAAATGAGTACAAAAGATGTAGAAGGACGCTCCAACTTGAAATATATAGAAGTAAGGAATGGGTATGGAAAAAGCTATGTGATGAGTAGGATACAGACCCGTGGGGACTGCCCTATAACATAGTCAGGAATAAACTGGGAAACAAACTCGTTAACCCAGGCACTGTAGTCAAAAGTGGGGTGAAGATTATAGTGGAATAACTATTTCCTTCAAATGGCAAGAAAGAGGAAATAAAGACAAGAAAGAGGAAATCAACGATTGGAGCAGATGAGAAAGCAACTACAACAACGAGAATAGCGAAACATGGGCGCCGATTGATCCTGGTGAAGTACAAGCTGCGGGCCAAATGTTAGCTACTAAAAATACACCCGGACCCGATGCCAGTGTGCCAGTTCAGACAATCAAGCTATTGATCGCAAGATTTCCTAGAATATGGTCTGCAGTATTCAATCGATGTATGAATGAAGGCACTTATCCAGCTGTGTGGAAAGAAGCCAGCAGACTACTTTTGATTCCCAAGAAAGATAAACCTTTGGAGGAACCAACATCGTATCGACCAATATGCCTTATTGATACAGCTAGAAAATTGTTTGAAAGAATTATTGCCAACAGGATAAAAGAAGAATTAAGTCGCAGCGGAGGCTTATCGGAATGGCAGTATGGCTTTCGTAAAGCCAAATCCACCACAAACGCAATAAAAGTTATCCAGCGCATAGCCAATAGAGTCAATAGAGCCTGCGAAACGCGAATATTACGTGCTTGAATCGCTAAACATCAAAAATGCTTTCAACTCGCCTCCTTGGCCAATAATAAAACAGGCGATCAAAGATGCTGGCATTTAGAACGCCATGCAACGCATAAAACACAGCTATCTCAGTAATAAAGGCATTACATATATGATCAACGACAGGAAACAAAAGTATACAGTGACTGCAGGAGTCCCGCAAGGTTCTGTACTATGACCGATACTGTGGAACCTAGCATATAATGAGATCCTAATCCTAAAAATACCTAGAGGCGTCCAAAATCGCATACGGCGCTCTTAGCACGGATCGTAATAGGAAAACATTAAGTGGATGCACGAAGAACCTGTGGTATTAGTGGAGGAATGGATGAACAGAAAAAAACTTCATTTGGCCCACAAAAGACAGAGACAGCGTTCTTCTCAATAGCAAGGAGAGACAAACACAGTAAAGATAATCTGCTATTGAATATTGCGTGAACCACGGTCTCTGAGAAAGGCGAAATACAATACTTGGGATTTAGACTAGAGGCAAATCCAAACCAAATGCGCTACGTACTCAATGCAGTTAAAAAGGCAGCAAATATTGAGCGCAGTTATAAGGCTAATGCCTAAGACTAGGGCCCTGACCAGTCCACTAGGTGTACGCTGGCTTGCGGCCTACAGTCTTCGCTGTTATATGCCGTTCCAGCCTTCATGCAAAGTACAAGAACAGCGACCAATAAGGAAAGGTTGCTTAGAGCAACTAGGGGTACATATTTACGGATTGCGCGCGCATATTTAACGGTAGCAACCTCCGTAGTAGAAGTGCTCGCCAGGCTAATCCCTACTGACTTACTTTTGACAAAAAGAGGACGGGTATATGATTCCATTAAATCTGTAACCTCTCGGTGAGAGGCAAAACGGGAAGCGAGAGCCACTACCATGACCAAGTGGCAAAACCTTCTCTATTCCTACAATGGAGAAAACTGGTGTAGGAAGCTTATAACAAATGTTGAGACATGGGTAAATAGAAAGTATTGCAAACTTAGCTACAGGTTAACCTAGTTATTGACAGGACATGGCCAGTTCCAAGTATATCTTAAAAATACACAGCGAAAACTGCGCACACTGCGGAGCAGCCAGAGACGATGCTGCTTGCACTATTCTGGATTGTCCTGGAGCATAGAAAGAAAAGAACTGGAACAGATTCTAGGTTAGAAAATCAAAGTGGACGTTTTTGTCGAAAAGATGGTGGACCAGTGGTGGGTCGCGGCCAAAGTACTCAAAGCTAAAGAAGAAACAGATAAAATCAGACAATCTACTGCTAATGACGAGATAGTAAACATAAATATGATAAATATGCAGACAACTACAGGGAACTAAATATAACCCAGCAATAGAAGATAAGATCACGACTCCAGGACAAGCAGTGAGATATACTTAAGGTGAAAGCCGTCACATGGTGCGAGATATATCATTATGGCTGATGCCAACCATGGTAGTTAGAGGAAGGTTTTTTAGTGGGTTGGAGTCCTGCATAGCGTGCGTCCCCGTGGGTGTATAAACTAGGTCCCATGGCTATAAGGTATGAGCATTTGGACAATGAGCACATCAGTTTTTTTCAGCTAAACCTCTCTAAAAAAATACAGAAACGAAGTCAGCATAAACTTGTGGAGAGAATACCTTCTTAACTTTCCGGAACCCACACTCCAACGAGTGATAGTCCATAGGTCGAACATGGCTTCAAGATTATAGTAGATGAAATATTAGATTGAAATCAGACTGTATACCCCAGTCTACAATAAATATCGAAACTTCGAAGTCAGTATAGAATTAGATTTGTGGAGAGAATACCTTCTTACTTTCAGATTCTGCACTGATGATGCACTGGTTTGCTTCATAGACGGATCTAGGGTGTCTGGAAATGCGGGAATAGAAGCATTTTCAGGCCGAGATATGAGCAATTCTCCATTGCCTGCAGGAAACAATAAAAAGTAAATAAAATAAAACAACGAATTTTGATAGTAAGCGATAGTCAGTGAACACTTAGACGCTTATCAACGCCCGAATTTTATCTGGACTGGTAGAAGAATGCATATGGACTCCACCTAGTACAAAGTAGATGACAGCATCTACTACAAACTTTATTGGTCCAAAACGAGTTTTGGGAATACCTGTGAGTTTCATCAGAGAAGTGATAGGAAACTGGAACATTCAAACACACACAACTGTTGGGCAAAGTAAGCAAGCAATCAACACAATATGCGCAGTAAGCGACCAAAGGGTCATATTTGGTGAAACTTGCCAGGAATAAAATCAAAATGATAATTGGCCTTGTTAACAGACTTCTGAGGGCACGTATGAAAAAAAAAATGGACTACACACTGCAGAAATATAGTTCAGACTGTGGCTGGAAGGAAGCGAGACTGTTCAACGAATCATATGTGAGTTTCAAGCATTGGTATCCAAAATGAGAGCATCTACTACAAACTTTATTGGTCCAAAGCGAGTTTTGGGAATACCTGTGAGTTTCATCAGAGAAGTGATAGGAAACTGAAACATTCACACACACACACACACACACACACACAACTGTTGGGCAAAGTCAGCAAGCAATCAACACAATAAGCGCAGTAAGCGACCAAAGGCTCATATTTGCTGAAACTGGTCAGGAATAAAATCAAAATGAGAATTGGCCCTGTTAACAGAACATGCATTTCTGAGGGCACGTATGAAAAAAATTGGACTACACACTGCAGAAATATAGTTCAGGCTGTGTCTGGAAGGAAGCGAGACTGATCAACAAATCATATGTGAGTTTGAAGCATTGGTATCCAAAATGAGAGCATCTACTACAAATTTTATTGGTCCAAAGCGAGTTTTGGGAATACCTGTGAGTTTCATCAGAGAAGTGATAGGAAACTGGAACATTCGTACACACACAACTGTTGGGCAAAGTCAGCAAGCAATCAACACAATAAGCGCAGTAAGCGACCAAAGGCTCATATTTGCTGAAACTGGTCAGGAATAAAATCAAAATGAGAATTGGCCCTGTTAACAGAACATGCATTTCTGAGGGCACGTATGAAAAAAATTGGACTACACACTGCAGAAATATAGTTCAGGCTGTGTCTGGAAGGAAGCGAGACTGATCAACAAATCATATGTGAGTTTGAAGCATTGGTATCCAAAATGTAAATAATCCAACAATCATTGGATTATAGTTTTGCAGTATAGTTATAATATTATCTTAAGTTAATTATGTGTTTCGGGCTTCCAAAAAGACAAATACAAAACTGGACACAAAATTTGAACAAATGAAAATTGTAATACATAAATAGACGATTTAACTCTTTAAAAATTCATTCTTTAAAAATCAGAATTATAATAATTACCTAATTAGTATAATTAGCAAGAAATATTAATTATGTAGAAATTTACGAGCGGTTGTTTTATCGTTTAATAGCCGGCTTCGACTCCGTTAGAGCTTTACTCTTTTAGAAAAGCTATGAAATATTTGGTAAATTTTTGAACACTTTGTTTTAATTTAATCAGAATAAATGTGTTTAACATATGACTTAGAGCAAGGGTTTCCTACCTTTTTATTCTAAGGGCCACACTGACTCCTCCACTATGTCCCAAGATCCAAGACCTAGTTAGCTCATGCCACCAACATACTGTAGCAGGTCGGGTCCTAGAGTTGTCCGGGCCGATGCTGCGGGCCGGATTGGTGGTGCTCACAGCCACGAGCCATAGCCCCGATTTAGAATACAGACGGAATAAAAAAATCTAATTTAATTATAATATTCCTAGTAATGAGTGGAAAGATTATAGTTATGATCTGAATGTCAAATGTTAAAAAAAAATTATCGTAATGAGCTTAAAATTTCTTTAGAAATCGAGGTCAAATAATTATACAATATATCTGTTTGCCCAAAAACTTGACAACAATGTATTAGAATTTGGGTTACGCTTTTGCTATTACGCAACATCAGCCTGCAGCGATATGGCATGGATCATGGAAACTCGCTTCGAAAAATTCGTTTTGTGCGCTAAACCGTCAATTGCCAAACACGAACTGTTCTCTCCCATATATTTATATTTGATCAGCGTCGCATGCACGTTTATACACGAATTATATTATAACATGTGAAAATTCGTCCATTCCATGCTAAGTAGAAGCGATGTTGCTATTAGAAATATGTATGTAGGTTTATTGTTATACAAAGCTCCACACAAGATCGTTTTTATTTCCCAGAAATTGGCTAATGATCTCGATTAGATTGATAAACTTTCTAAAATTATACAGAAAATATTTAAAAACACTAAGGTGATGCTCTAAATACCTGTGGTCAGAAAAAATATTTGATACAATTTAAGAAATTTTACAGAATTTTTTTATAAATGACCAATTAGACCGAAAACTATGCACTAACTACACTCATCCAAAGTAATTCTGTGTGGTATGATTCAGAATTAGCCACTAACCGTACCTTTTGTATATGTAACGACCTACTCATATAGGTTTAGTGACTAAGAACCTCTTTCCGACAAGGGTGTCAAACAATTTGTAATAAAATAATATATTAACTGGGACAAATTCTTTTATTATTATTAGCACCAAAGCCTGTCTGCGGAATACCGCTCCGTAGCACTGAAGTCAAATAGCTTAATGTATTTTCCCTGATCGTTTAGTCACACCGTCCAAATAACTGTGTCCTGTAGCAGAACATGTTTGTACCAATTCAGGTTCAACTTTCGTTTGCTCCTAATAGGTCTCTCTCTTCTGGATGCCTATGCTTCACACTCACATAAGATATGATGAGTTGTCTTGTTTTCCTGCAGACACAATATAACACGTGGCGTTGTATATTACTTATCCCTCCCTGCCCCTCTAGCCTATCCCTCCAGTATACGACCGCCTTGATCAAGGCTTAACTTTTCGAAACTTACACTCTACTTTAGTAATGTGTAAGCCAATTTTCTTCATATGTGTCCTAAGTGGTGCGTATCCTGTTAACAGACCAGTTATCATTTTGATAACTGGTCCTGTCAAATTCTTCAAATTCTGTCAAGTTCTTCCTGTCAAATTTCAGCAAATCTGAGGTTTTGATCTTAGATGGTTTTTCCATAAAACACATACTATGTTGATTTCCTGCTAATTTTGTTCAGCAATCAATGTGTTTTTGAACGGTCGAGTTTCTATCGTTTCTCTGATCGAACTAGCAAGTATTTCGAGAGCCGGCTCTGGACCAATACGGACCAATAAAGATAGTGCTCTAATCTGGTCCACAGACGATTAAATGGCTTCTGGAAATACGGGAGCAGGAATCTACGAAGAACGTCCGGAATGCAAAATGTATTGCCCTTTAGGCAGATTTTCCATAGCCATGGAGGGCTGCAGGCCGAAATATATGCAGCCCTCCATTGCATACAGGAAAAATAAAACGGAAATATAACAAACAACGAATTTTTATAGTAAGCGACAGTTAGCGGTACTGACATATCTGGACTGACGAACATATGTATCAATGCTCTGTGCTGATTGGCTATAACCAACTCAGTTACGCTGATATGGACACCAGAGCACAGAAAAGAGCAGGTACATTAGCAAAGAAAGCATCGAGCACACATTTCACTGGTCTGGAGCCGGTTCTAGAATACCTGCTAGTTCCATCAGAGATAAGAAACTAGACCATTCAAAAACAAAGAGTCTACTATCACACATTGACAAACTTGGCAGGAAGAAAATTAAAATGATAACTGGCCGGTTAACAGAACAAGTACCTCTGCGGGTACATATGAAGAAATTTAACCTACACACTGCTGAAGTCGAGTACAGGCAGCGTTTGGAGTGATGCGGGACAGCTCATCATATCTTATGTGAGTGTGAAGCATTGCCATCCATAAGGAAAAACCTATTTGAAGCAACGAAATTTGAATCTGAATTGGTACAAAAATGTTCTCACCAGGAAATACTGAAACTGGTACAAGGCACAAATATATTGGACTAGTGTGACCAAACGACCAGGGAAACTATATTAATCCGTTTGACAGCGGAACAGTATTCCACGGACAGACTTTGGTGATGATAATAATAATAAATGTAAATGTAAGGGTTCTGTTTGGGCCTTTTGGGATTTGGGTTTTTGTTGAGATTAGAGTTTTTTATTTAAGCTTTTTAAGCATTATATGATTTGGAGATTTTGTTTGTCAATTTCAGCCTGAAGAAATTTTCTACGGAATTTTTTCCTTTTTTTCCGATTATAATTTTGAACAATCGTAATATAGTATACATCATCTGTGTGGATTAATCAGTATTGTAAAACAAATCATATTTATTTGAAATTATATACAATCAAAAACACACACACATGTCAAATCTATTCATTATTGCTTCAAGGCTGAAACTATTTGAAAATGTTGGATATGTGGTGCATATACAAAGCTATGCACTCATTTACTCTATAATATAAGTTGCGATAGTGTTCGCTGTTCGACTTCTAAACAAAGGAATTACTGTTGCCATTGTCCATTCTATGAAACGTGCGAGTTTGTTATTGCATTTGTAGGCATAAAATTGTATGTGCTAGTTTTCTAGGATGCTGCTCTATACAGTGTTGTCACTTCTTTTAATATTTTATCAGTAGAGATGAGTGATAGATTATATCTACAAACTATTACAAAGAAGCACTATATTAAACTAGAAGTGGTGAAACGTTTGTTATTAAGATTGAAGGATAATCTCACTACTTCAGTGGCGGAACTAGCGGACGCAGGAACCTGCATTGCACGGAGAGGGGTCTGAGCTAGAGAGAGAGAGGGGGGACTTAACATAAGATGACCAGATTTTGGTATTGGTGAAGCGGGACACTTGGCGTAGAGCAGTAGGCGATGACCTTTGGTTAGTGATTAAACGTAAAACTCGATGACCTTTCGCCAAACAATCACATGTTTAAAACACCACCAAGAATTCATTAAATGATATCAATTCCAAAAATCGGGACTTTTCTTAAGACGTCGCCGGACGCGGGACAAATTGTTAAAAAGCGGGACATCTGGTCATCTTAAATTAACATTCAGATAAGTTTTTTTTTGTTTCTTAAATAAAAAAAAATAATTTGGTGAAACATTTTTTGAAGTTCCGCCACTGCACTACTTTAATGATATTCGCTTTTTAAATTGTTCCCCGTATCAAGAATTCTGTTTTAGTGGTACTTCGGAATTGCACTTAAGTTGGAATAGTTTTATTTTGAGCCAGGTGCGAACGCAGGCGAGGGTTTTGGTGTATTTGATAAGGAAGGATATAAGTGTAGAGGAATTGAAGGAGGTACCACTGAATAGGAAAAAGAAAGTACTCCAAGAGCTAGCAGACTGCCTATTGAAATATAGGATTGCCTAAATGCTAGTGGATTAAGTCTGTAGTAAAAAAGATGAAATGCCGGAGGAATGGAAACAAAGGGAAATGGTTTCAGTACACACGGCAGATGATAGAAAGAATGTAAAAAAATATAGGGGGTTAATCATAATGAATGAATTTGACGGAGTATGGGCGGGACCATTGAATAGGAAGCTGGATAAAGAAATTAAGAGAGTGCTGTCAATTACGGAGACGGGGTTCGTGAGGGACATGGGGACTAAGGGCAGCATATTGACTTTAAACTATTTTATGTAACAGAGGTGAAGAGAAGAAAGTTATATATGTTGTTAATAGACCTCAAGTCTGCATGTGACATATCATTATAATTATTATTCTTGCATGGGGCAGGATTATCGCCCAACTAAAACATCTTTTGTAACATGCTCCTTCTTCTGGTTTAAATCAGTCTCATACAGTTCTTTCATAAACTTTAAGACTGTTTTCGGGTGTTGTTACCTGATGTTCGCGGTATTTACTGTCATGACCCCGAACTGTCTAAGTGTGCAGCTCGATGCTGTCTGACATTCACACAAAATGTGTTTTGACTCGTTTCTGCCTTATTATTGCATAATCGACATGTTGGGTTCTCAACCTTACCAATTTTATACATATCGTAATTTAGAAGACAATGCCATGTAAATATGGAGAGTTCCTCTTTGTTGCGACTGAATATTCAGGTGTTTACATCAGATCTATAAAGACCTTTGAATGTACCTGACCCGGTACTTTGTTCCAGCATTTGATTTTGGATTCATATTCCCATTGACTTAATATCCTCTTCCTGTGTTCTTTAGTTAGACCACAAGCACGGCCGGAGCCTATTAGATTACTGTTTGCTCCTTGCCTGGCTACTTTAAATGGTTATATTTTCCCAGTTCTTTCAGATGCGTCAGACAGTCTCACAGTAGCTTAGACACGCCTATTTTAGTCTAATGTCTTCAACGCTGCATGACTATCAGTGTATATATTGATGTTAGCCCCTTTCATATCTTTTTGCATGATTTCTAGAGCACAGTTATCAATGGCCAATATTTCAGCCCGTAGGGTAGAGGTGTGTGCACTCAGTGGGATCACTGTACTACTCTTAAGGTCATACATTCCAGTCCTCATAAATCATATGAAGGACCTTAGGCCCTTTTGCCACATGAAGGACCTTTTTCCCAGACATCCCTGCCAAGACCGATATTTACAAGTAGCTGTTCAAAGTTGAATGCATTATTGAAAGAAAAATTGCTCGGCTTATGGCTAGCTCAGAGGACCCACTTATCTACCTGATTCTTACCTGCAATTTAAGTATCAATAAAACATTTTTAAATTTGCACTTCGAGCAAGTCCAGTTGAAAACAAATAGTCGAGCAAGTAATGTATTGCAAGCTTTCATATACATCGATCTATACACAGTTTAATTAAATAGATCTATACCCAGTTTAATTAAATAGTTGTGTATAGTTTTCCATATCATTT
>WYDF02320898.1:0-14438 GCA_009867245.2 Adranes taylori
TACATGAAAATATTTTTAGTTTATGTAGCTTAAAGCCCTAGACAATTCTGCTTTGGAAATTTTTCTCCATATAATATAATATGGGAGCAATTGGACTTGGACACACTATTGGGACACCCAGTATATGCAATAATATTTAGACATGCTAAATATTTTCTTATAATTTGTCACTTGTTATCTCTACTATTTATTAAATGTCGTGTATTAACAATGCCGCGATCCAAGAAAGTTTCGACAGAACTACCTGATATAATCGTGAATGTAAAAAATTATTTTAATAAAGAAAAGAATGCGTGATATCCCCTTCTTTCGCTTAGTGCTGTACACCAAAGGACTGCAGACGGATTAATAATAAGTCGTCAGACCGTCTGGAAAGCTTGCTCACAAAAAGAAAATTCTCCATCTTCGAGCAAAGCAAATAGTCCTAAGCAAGGACGAAACAAATGAACAAACACTTCTTATGGATAACGCTTTTTATCAGTAGCGACTTCTTGAAAAACAGCCTATGGCTTAATGGAAAAGGAAAGATATAAAAAACTCATTTAACAAAAAATCTGATGATAACAACTTAAACCAACTTTGCCCCAAATTGCTTTTCAGCATGAAACAAAAAAATATCGTATGGATGAAATAGCGCAGTTATAGACATATTGTTTTAAGATTGTCACCATAATACATTGCCAATATAATATAATAGAAATTATATGGGGAATCTGCAGACCAAAATTTAACAAGGAAATTCTCTCAAATTCTGGAAATCATGAAGAATCAGAATTACAGACAACCGTTACATCTCATTTTAAGTTGATAAACTTGTATGAATGTGCTTGCATGAATACAAAATTCAAAAATGAGCTTCTGTGGTTATGTATATGTAGTTATATTGACTATTTATGACAGATATTATCTTCTAAGGTTAGTCATCACGATCAGATAGTAACAACCCAAAAATAGTGCTTGTACACCCCCAATGTTGCTACACTGATGGTATGGAGTATTCATACCCTGATAAATGTGACAATTTAGAAATGTAATATTTTGTTGTTGCATGATGTTCCATTTTGTCACAAAACAGTTATTCTGGCAGCTACATTTTTTCAATATTTATACTTGAAAATTATCCATTGGGCTTCTCACTTCAAAGTCTGAATAGTTTCAAGTATTACGTTTTATCAGATCTGATGCTGCCATTCAGGTATACCTAATAAGTTCTAACCTATAAAAAGGCGCATAAAAGAACGCATAATTTTTTCCCCCTTCTTTACGCATATTTCTAATTTTCAAGAAAATTCATTTTCTCTACCTCGAGCTTCCAGCTTGAGAAATTTCATTTCGAGCCTATCAGCAATCGTCTAAGTCCATATATTCTATCAGAGAGAACGTAGAAAGCAATCCAATTTACTCGCGTTAGCTGGCGCATGGACGGATCCAAGCGGAGGGGGGCATTGTGGCCATGGTCTCCCATTTGGAATGGTTGTTTAATCCTAAACATTGGTTAATATTAAAGATAGTATCCTGGAGCCGCCCATGAGCTGGCATGAAATTTAAGAATATTAGCGTTTTTAATAATTTTCATCTGCTCCCTTTGTCTTACGGAGTGAGCTGAACGTACATAGAAGACTATATTGTTTTTTCGAATGACATGCAAATATTCGGTTAGAATTCGCGCCCGCTCAGCATCTGGCTCATATGATAATTAATTGTGCCAAAAGCGCGCTCAATCCTTATATTTGGGTACTATGCTGTACATCCATCTTGCTTTTATGGGTACTTCTCATCTGCTCTACCAGTTATGTAGCAGTTTTTCTCTAATTTCATGGTTATTGGTCACCGTGTTAGTATTTGTTCTATAGGCCAAAATAATTGCAATTTTCTATTGCGAAAATGTTTCTACATGAACTAAATACAGGAAAATCATTGTAAATACATGAAAAGCATAATGTTGCTAACATATAATTTCCTAAGTAGTATCGTTATATATCAATGGGAACACAATGAGAATGCGATATTAATAATAATTCGAAAATTGACAAAGCGTGCTAAGCCAAACGAGGCCCGAGTTATAGCAACAGCACCCTTTTCCTATTTATAAAACGAAATAATGACATAATCACAAAATCCAGATAATAAGTCCAGATAAGAATCTCTCAACAACTCCTATGTACCTATCTATCATACCCTCTTCTTCATTGAGTTTATTTTTATAGTATTTTGTCCTGTTAGAACGGATACAGTCTATAAAAACTGTAATCTGGAGTTACATCAAAATATCTCGATGTAATTTCTATTCTATAAATGAGATGCGCGTAGAAAGACATCTGGTATTTATTCAATTTTAATATATTAATGATTTATTTCAATTTAAAATATTATTGTGTATTATAGTCCCAGAGTCATAAAAGTTTTTATAACATATATTTATTTGTTAAGAGAAACGCTCATAATTATAGTACAAGGGTTGTCTTTTTAGTTTTAGATTACAAAAAATGAATTGTGAATTTGTTAGTTATAGCGACGATTCCAGGATCGGACCATCAAAGAGCGGTCACCGATAAATCTGATCGAGAAGATTATAAACTCGCAAATTGAAATCGGACGATGTCCGTCTTATTGTAGATACATATCTGTTCGAATTGTCGATGGAACTTTTAAATCATTTTAATGTCATTTTGTCAAAAATTTCTGTATGACATCTCCAGTAATACAAAGATTTAAAATGCAGCGGCCCTATTAATATTTTCTATAAGGTCACGCAGAATTTCTATAAGGTCACTTTATTCGGGATTATAATTAGCCCAAATTTCATTACGACTAAATTTCGTTTCCGTATGAGTATGAGTGAAAAAATACTTTTTGGAAGGTCGGAATTTTTACCAATACCTCCGCAAAAATTCAATCGCTTGTCCAAATGTTATGTAATATGTTGAGGTATGTAAATGATATGGATTTCTCCAAATACTCATTTTACAATGTTCTACATCCAGTAGTAGGAGGTACATGTAAACGTATTCCAAGTCTGCTACTTCTAAGTTAAGAATTTCTTTCTAGCACTTGAAGAATTTGTGATTTCGTGCTTCTAGATTTTATTGCAAATGATGAACCTTCCTAAATTTGTAGATGTGTATCAATGAATACAAGTCAATTCGGTTGTAAGTTGGTGAACATTCTAAGGAATATATACCCAAATTACTATAACTGATGGCATTTCGCTAATTTGGATCTGAAATATACCTGGCATTTTCAAATCAATGTTTCTCAACCAAAAATGCACCACGTGGTAAACTATATGTTTATTCTACCGCGGACCACTTGTAATAATTGTTCATTTTTGTAACAATAAAAAAATATAGTTAATCTATTATTAATATTATCCGCCAGTAATTTTTTTTTGTGGATCATCAGTGAACCACTTTTTAAGAAACAGTGGCCTTAAACCGCTTTATACATGAAAAACGTTTTATGTTTATGCCAGAGAACAAAATACTCTATAGTCAGATGGAATCTCATGAAACCAGCTTCTACTGCATTAAAAAAATGGCTCCTTTTGATAGTTAAGAATAATAGTTTATAATTTACAGTCAAAACTAATTTGCTTGTAATCTCTACTATCTGTGAACTTGCTTGTAATCTCTTTAATACATTAGCGGACTTGGCAAATGCTATTTTGTCTCCCACCTGGCCGCCATATTTGCCTACACGGCCAGACAAATGTGCTGTCCGCCTTACCACTGCCTGTGGCCGCGCTTCCGGTGGGTTCAGCTTTTTCTGTCCGCATTGCCCCACCGCTTCGCTAGCTTCGCTGTTTGCATTCATGCCGCGGACTGCTCTGCTGTCCGCATTTACGTGGGTCTCGTGGGTCCCGTTACCGTTCTGTCGGTGTCGCGGTGAAACCTTACCAAAACAGAAACCCGTTGTATTTCCTGTTGTTCTTCCCTTTTGACCCGTTTCTCCGGTTGTAACAACTAAAACAGAAGTTTTTCCCGTTGACAATATTCTTCGTACTCAAAATACCTATGTACATAAATTTTCATGGCGATCGGTTGAACGGTAGAAGTTGATGTGCTGCAGTTCAAGTTGAGCCTTTCTTCTTTGCTTATTGGTTAGTGATCCCTCCCTCTACTCTACCTACTGCACTCCGCAAAACAGTAAGTTTTACAGCTTGTGTTATGTGTGCGCCATTCGTCATGTCGTCAGTAGAACGAAATGTTTAAAACTTTAACGGTAGATGAAAATAGAAGAGTCATCAAAGTAATTAATGAAGAGTTCAAGAAAAAGAGGAATATAGATAAGGAGTTTGCTATTCCTGCCAATACGTTATCGACAATTTTAAGGAATACGCGGGAATGTTTGAAGATGAAGATGGTTTACCAAAGACAGTCAAGAGGTGTAAGAATGCTGAGTTCGAGAATGTTGATCAATGTGACCTACAATGGTTAAAGCAGTGCCATGATAAGAACGTTCCTATTTCCGGACCATTCAGTATACCAACACTCTAGGCCATAACTTTCTTGGCAGCAACGGATGGCTACAGAGTTTTAAGACAACAAATCATATTATTTCTCTTCTGAGTTAGAAAACAAAAAGAACTAAATCGTACTTACCGAAAAACATTTTTAATGCTAACGAGACTGGACTCTTTCAAGTGTTTGCCAGATGAAACTTAACTTTTAAAGGCGACATATCTAATGGAGGAAAAGTGAGTAAAGATAGAATCACAGTGTTGTCTTGTGCCTATTCCAATCGCAAAGAAAAACTCAAACCCCTTCTTGTGATCGGAAAAAAAAACTCTTTCACCATCAAAACTCTTTTCAAAAGTGTGCTTTTAAAGTCACCCAACGAGAACCAGAAGATGATGAGATAGCTGTCGGCTTCAGATAGCAAAGAAACTGCGTCTGGATGGACTGAAGCAAAAACGTTGAGCGATTTGAGTTTGAAGGCTGTATCTTTTGATGACGAGTTGCTGTATACGGGGAATATCCGACTCCTTCCGCGACAACTAGACTTTAATCCGCACTGTAAAGATGAAGAAGAAGGTGAACCTACCCAAGCAGACCGTACTTGGTACCCAGTACCCAAGCAGATCCTTAGTATACTCGTGCTGCAATTGATATGAGATATGTAAGATAAACAGTCAAAATTGATGATTTTTTCTATGTTTTGGTTTACTGATTTATATGTAGTCTATGTTGTTTACATACCTAGACATCTCGAATTTTCGCTGTAATCACCTTCATAACTCGAACCTCGTTTACTCGACAAACTCGAATACTCGAATTTTTCTCCGTCCCCTTCAGCTTTGAGTTATTGTGGTTTGATTGTAATAGTATGTAAGTATTTTTACTAAAATATAATTGCAATAAACTCTCTGGGAATGTTTATCGCACTATATATATATTTATATATATATATATATATATATTTATATATATATGGTTTGGAGTTTTAGTTCTGATGTTTAGTAAAAAACAACTCTAACTTTTTTAATGGATCATATAATAATCATCATGACATCAAATTCGAAAAAAGTTAGATTCTTAAAGTATATGATTTACGTTTAAAGTATATGGTTTAAATTGTGCTAAGTGTGGGTCTAGGTTTAAAGGCAGACTTAGTGTCATGCGCATTATTTTATTTTATGAAGGTTTGAAGTTTTGTTGAAATGTCAAAGTCTTTAGTGAACAAACATTTTTATTTGAAATTTTCAAAATTTTTAGTGAACAAACATAAATATTATAGTAAATATATAATAGCTAATTGAAGATTTATTGAAGAAGACGTACGCGGAAGAAAATCCTTTCAATCGCTTTTCAAGAGATATTGCCATTCAGGCATCGTGAATAATAATGGTTGTCAAAACCAATAACAAAATCTCCAGATTGTCATATTTGAATAATAATGGTTGAAGGATAAAATCCAAAACCGAAACTCGTTGCTGTTGAAGAAGAAGAAGAAGTCGCTTGCGCAGAAGCTTGCGCATGCATATGACAAGCTTGTCAGCTTTTATAAATGTCATGTCAAGTTTGATCAAATACATTTTTATAATTAAATGAAGAATTTTTGTCAGACTTATTGTTTATTGAAGCATCTTTCTTCATATTTGTAAAATTGTATTTCGTATCCACAGCAATTTTCAATTTATCGGGATCAGTTAATTTTATGAAGCGTTTAAAAAGTTAATAAATCTTTTGGTGATGCATCGTTACTTTAAAACGCTGCTGATGTAAGTAAGTTTTAATTCATTGATTAATAACATATAATAATGGATTAATAATGTAATTAATCGTAGTCAGAGAGTGATACTATACCTAAACATGAAGTTACTAAATAATATTTATAAAGTGTTCACCGGGCACCAAAGAAATCTACTTTTCACCATCTGGTAAGTTATTTATAAGATTGTTTATCGTTTATTTTATTTGTTTGAATCATGTTGCATTGATTGAATCTAAAACTTCGGATTTACAGTAGTCGATAATGCCAGCATATAGAAATATTACATATACCGTTCTTGGTATTAATTTAGTTATTTGATATTTGGGGGTTATGTAAAAATGCGATCACGATTTTTTTTTGAGATTTTTCATAATATATGTATGAAACTTCAAGTTAGATCAAAAATTATAAATTATGTAACAAACTTTAATGAATCTAACGCAAAGGTTATGTTTGATTTGAGTTACGAAACGATCTGTGACAAATCAAATGTGGAACTTCTATATGTATACGAGGGATATCCAGATAGTAACTTACGTTTTGGAATAAAAAAAACCCAAGTGAAAAGAAACATTTTTTATTATTTAAATTTGAAAGCCACAATCTTAAACTATTTTTCAACATAGTCGCCGTTCACTTAAAAGGCATTTATCATAACGGTGCACAAACTTATTAATTCCATCGTCATAAAATTTTGCCGCCTAGAACTTCAACCACTCATTCACGCCTGCCAGCAGTTCCGCGTCGTCGTTGAAGCGAGCCTGATCTTCATGTTTGGAAACAAGTGCTTGTCGCTCGGGACAAGATCCGGACTGTGCGGCGGATGATTCAAAATGAATTCTCATCCAAAAGATCCAAGAGTACTCGATTGGCCATGTGCGCGGGGGGTGGGGGGCATTGTCATGAATAAACAAAACCTTGGAACTCAATTTTCCCAGGCGCTTGTTTTGAATCGCTATTCTTACAGTGTTTCACAATATCTCTCAGAGTTTACTGTTGAACCAGGTTCCAGGAAAACCACCAGAAGGACAGCCTCCCTGACCCAAAAGAAAAGAACTGTCTTCATGATCTTTCTTGATGTTTGCAAACATTTCCTTGGTTTTTTTGGAGAACTTGAGTGTCCCTATTCCATAGACTGTTTTTTTGGTCTCACAGGTCACATGTTTTAACCCAAGTCTCGTCCCCATTTACGACACGATCGAGAAGTGAGTCACCATCTTTCTCGTAGGCCTCGAGAAATGTTAGCGATGCTGCCATGTGCTGTTCTTTTGTGGTCTCTAGCAAGAGTTTTGGTACCCATCTGGCAGCCTAGCTATGATAGCCTAGTTTACCCATTACAATCTCATGCAACAAACATCGTGAAATTTGAGAGGATATTCAAGCGATAATTCCGTAATTGTGAAGCGGCGGGTTTTACGAATCCTTTCATTGATTTTTGCCACCAGTTCATCAGTTACCATAGTCGGTCGGCTACTTCGCTCTTCGTCGTGCACGTTATCGCGGCCATTTTGAAACTTAATACACCACTACCGTACTCCGGCTTCGCTCATTACGTAGTTTACGTACAATCTACAGAGTTTCCGATGAATTTTAATTGGTCTGCGGTTTTCCGCCAACAAAAACGTCATTACCGAACGTACCTCGCGGGATTTTGTATTGTAGCGCACATTTTAAAAATTCATGGTGAACAAAACAGAAGCAGCACAAACCGCACGCTACCACACTCGGATGCTTACTGAGTGAAGGTACGCTCTGACACTAAGGTGGTGTCGGTAGTCCCGTCCCTCGCCTTGCCACGCCAAAACGTAAGTTAGTAAGTTACTATCTGGATAGCTCTCTAATTCAAAGCCCAAGCGTTCTTTTTCTTATCTCCAGTTAGGTGTCGTGTCCAAGATCGATTAACACTGGTTTTGCAAAAGATATATTGTAATTATTATATTAATTTATGCATTAGTTAATGCATTTGGCTATAATAAGCAATACCAGCTTTTGCTTTCTGGTGGTCTAATTTTTTCGTTGTAAAATTGTAGAGTCCGTACGATATATCCACTAAAATATCTAGTCTTTGTTTTTTAATTGTCCGTCACATTTTCATTGTTATATTTTTTACTTACATTCTTTTTCTTTATTTTTTTTTTATAATTCATGGCATACAAATCATTAAGTAGAATAGCGCAGCAGCAGGGAACAATAAACAATGCAGAGGTAAGGGGTACGTAAAAATAAATTCGAAATGAAAGTTGTATGGACATGACAAGGGTCCCGCACATTTCCAAGCATCTTCTTTGTTGCATATTGTCTCTTCTTTTCGGATGTAAAAATCAACATCCTTTTGTTCTTGGGTAGAATTGCATGTTTACAAATCAGTAGGGTTACCAAAGTTTTTATAAATAATTAACTATCTTTAAATTGGCTACAAATTAATGTATACAAGACAATGTCTCTGTAATAATTTGATTTATATTTATGTACATAAATTGTGGACCGCTTAACTGTCTCATTTTTCGTATACAGTCATAAGTTTTAATATGCACTACAAAAAGAAACGACTGGCCTATTTATTATTGATCATAATGTCCAAGGCTAGTCTACCTTTTTATACATACCGCCCACTTTTGTGCCTCTGTTGGTAGTAAAATTTTCTAAGCGCTCGATAATCCCATTTGGTGAACTATGAACGAATTCATAGCAAAGAGAAGCATTTGAAGTGTACGGAATGTGGTGTCAAAACCAAACAAAAAGGAAATCTTGCAAGATACAATCGAGTTTATACAGGAGAAGATTTTGAGCATGCGCAATGTGGTTTGAAAATTGCGCATAAAAATGATCTTTTACGACAATTTCGAACTCATACAGGAGAAAAGCCATTTGAGTGTACGGAATGTGGTTTAAAACCTGCACACAAAAAAGATCTTGTAAATCACAAACGAACTCATACAGAAGCTTTTGAGTGTGCGCAATGCGGTTTTTAAAACTACACATAAAGATCATTTTGTATGACTTATGAACTCATACAGGGGAGAAGCCTTTCCAGTTCACAAAATGTAGCTTCAAACTGCGCAGAAAGAATATCTTGTAGCACACATTCAAACTGATACAGGAGAGAAGCAATTCGAGTGTACGGAATGTCGTTTAAAAACTACACACAAAAACATCTTGTAAATTACAAACGAAGTTGTACAGGAGAACTTTTATGAGCGTGTGGAATGCGGTGTTAAAACAATTCATAAAGATTGTCTTCAAAGACACTTTTGAAATCATACATGAGAGAAGCCCTTTGAGTTCACGGAATGTGGCTTCAAGCTGCGCAGAAAGTATATCTTGTATCACACATCGAATCATACAGCAAAATTATACAGTTCGTCCATAAAGTAACGCATAAATGAATTATTAGCTAAATAAACATTTCTATTAAAAATTCCCGAAACAGATCGATTTTTGATTTAAATTTCCTGTATTTTAGAATAATCTAATATATAGGGTGAACTCCCTTCGTGTGATGACGTCATCACCAGTTTTTTAATGAACACCCCATTGTTTTTCAATTTCCGGGTTTCGCTTGCTGAGCTGATCCCAAAAAATTAATGCTTGCCTGCTTCGAAAATTTGTTGTTTTGTATTGCTACCCATATAAATTATTATTAAGCATATCTATAAAAAATGGGCCAGATTTGATAAACCAGCCCGATTAGAAAAATTATATATATCTAGTTCTTTATGTTCTAGCCATTCGAGTGTACGGAATCTGGTTTAGAAACTGCGCAAAAAAAGATCTTATAAATCACAAACGAACTCATACAGAGAAATATTTGAGTGTGAAGAATGTGGTTTTCAAACTGCATATAAAGATTATCTTGTAAGTCACTTTTGATCGCATACAGGAGAGAAGCCCTTCGAGTGCACGAAATGTGGTTTAAAAACTGCACACAAAACAGATCTTGTAAAGCACACTCATAACGAACTCATACAGGTCTGAAGCTCTTCGAATGTACGGAAGGCGGTTTCAAAACTGCACGAAAAGGAAATATTACAAGACACAAATGAACTCATATAGCATAGAAACTCGTGTGCATTTAATGTGAATTCAACAGTAGACAAAGAGCTAAATGGTTGGCTCAAACACACTCACATTAAAGAGAAACCTTATCAACAAAGCTCTATAATTTTATAAAAACAAATGGAAACTGAATATGATTAATCGTAATAACTTATATCTGTTCTGGTGTTATAGAATATTCTCTGAAATTAAATGTCATGGGAAATTTTATGAGAACCTAATGAAAATGTTTTTAAATAATCCTATGATTTTTTTTTAATTGAATGAAACTAAAAAAAAAAGCGGAAAGTGCTACAGTATCGGACCAAACCCCTGCCGCTCACCATGGAAGCTGGAAAGCCCACTAATGGGGGTAGGGACCATTGACCCAATCTTGTTTGCAGAAATTCACGTATTCGGGGAATTACGATTGACAGAAATCTCAACTACTTGCCCCCACCGTGGGCGCATTATGTAAAAGTTTTCAGCCATTTTTGCTTCGATACCACTGTAGTGGTCAGCGTGATGGTCACTAGTTGGTTTCACACGCAACTCTTAAGTGATCCACGTTGTTATAATAAAATATATATTTGTTATTCACAAAATATATAAAGCCAACACTTACTTATTCATAAAGAAAATAGAGTATGATAAGTGATAATGGTCCAGTGGTCCAATGCGCTACTTTCTTCCTGTGAACACGCTCGATTATTTCGCAGTTTTTAACGCATGTTGACCCTCTTAGATGTGGAATAAATCGCTTCCAGAGCCATCTTTTGCCATCATCAGCCGTCATCGGTTTGCAGGACTCGTGATGGACCACAGTGCAGAGGAGCAATGACGTCGGAACTAAATCATATCTATATCATGAGCGGTTACTATGTAATAGTATATTTCATTCTTTGTTATAACATTCTAGTGGTAGAATAATCTACAAAAGTGTGTAGACTCTTATTCTTGCAAAAAAGGATTTTGAGGATTATTTATAATGTGTCTTTCAGGGGCAGTTGTTGGCTTACCTTTATAGCAAGTAATACTTTCAATTTATATATTTACTCTAAATGATGCTTTGTAAGAGTAGTTGTTTTTCATGGAATGAATTATTCACGTTAAATTGTCATATTCAATTTAGGTAGCGATAACGAGATTTTAAGATTTTAAGATTATATGGGCTATATTTACAGAATTGTTTAAGATGAACTCCTTATCTTGGTATGTTTTTAAAGACAATTAAGAAGGCTAGTAAAATTTTTAAAAAGATAGTAATGTTACAAGAAGATTTTGATTTTTTTTTATTTTCTTCAAAATTGTCTCAGTATATTCAGTCATTCTAAGTATATTAAGTCACAGCTCAGTATAGTCAGTCAGTCACATACAGTCACAGTGAAATTCTCGCGAGAAAGGTCTTTTACATATGAACTACTTGAATCGGCCTTTTGTTTTTAAACTACCGCCTAAGTATTAAACGATCTTTCGACATATGAAATTAATAAAAAGATTACGAAGTTTATGGTTGTCTTAATTCATTTTTTAGCAGCCGACTAAGCAACTTATCGGGCCATCGTGTTTTGTGCTTGCTATATGTTATATATGATACTAGCGGACTCGGAAAACGTCCCCATACTTCCGTACGGCTGGCCTGCGGTAAGAAATGCCCGATGTAAATTGAAGTTTATTAAATTCTTTGCAATCAGTTGGTTACCCTAACTAATAAGCGATGATAAAAAAAAGGTTGAACTAGTAAGAAGATTGTGGTAGGTTGGTAGGCTCATTTGTATCACGTGTCCAATTTTTAATGCACTAATGAACCAATCATGTGAAAGTAATTAAATTTATCCATTCAAGCAGATTATGAGAAAATAAGTATAAAAATTTGTCGTACCTTTTATTATTTGTTTTATCTTCTTGTTTTTAACATTGACCAAGATACAACTTTTACATTATATCGCTTTTTATGTTTCATATATCATATTTATTGGAGCTTAATATAAATTACCATAGACATTTCGTTGAGTTTTTTTTTGAAAAGCTCTATTTCTTTAAATCTGCGATGTCGTTGTGGATTTAATTTCTTTGAAATCCATCGATAGATGTCTAAACTCAAACAGTTCTAAACAATAATGAATAATGTTAGAGTAACTTTTCTATTTTGTTATATTAAACATAAAACGCAATATTGTAATTTAGTATTTGTAGATTTCATATAAAATATAAATCTTCTTCTGATCTTATAAAGAAGGAAGAACTATATTTATACAATCATAAAAGCAGTAGCTGATATTTATAAAACGCTACATCCATAGATTATGAATTTATAACGAAACTGACAACTGTAACAGGTCTATTGAGAATCAGGATCGTAGTCAGTTTAAAGAAAAGTAAGCGACATCGTAGTCTTAAGTATACAGGAGCTCATCGGTTATTAAACTAGGGTACGTAACGTAGCTTTTACCGGGGATTCCCCAAAGCTAGGAATTAAGTCTCAAGAACTACATAAAATAGTTAGGCTCCGGATGGAGTATGCAAAATTTGTTCAATAGAAAGTTCTCGGACTAAATATTATCGGAAGGACATTTAGGCAGTAGTCCCTTTTCTTGCATACCCTGAAGTAAAAGTATGTTGAGAAAAAGTTTGGCTAGTTTAATAGATCCGGGTTTAAAGAGTGGAAAATTTCATAAATTGTTTTTATTTTGTAATTAATATAATATAATAAATGATATAGCTTTATACGCGCTCGTTAATTGACTGACAATTTTCTTCAAAATAAAAGTCAATAATAAAATGTGCAAGATAGAATAAATTAATATTTGTAAGAATGATACTTACTGCTGGGATTTTCCTGTTTGAACGAAGTTTTGAGGATTTCGATGATCGTTTTGCTTATTCGGTTTCCTGAAAATAATATCGAAAGGCTCGACAGTGATGTCCTCTTTGGTTACCGGATCTAACCAACCTATCCCTGGTGTCGGTGGAAGTGGCACATCAGAAGTAGGTGTCGAAGGTTGTGTATTATCGTATGACCTGGCGTCCTCGTGGAGAGCCTCCAATATCATATGTGGAGTACGTGGTAGACGGCGACGTTTGGGATCAGATCTGACGGGTGTTGAGTTACCTTTGTTCTTCACTGATATTGTGAATGTTTGCTCAGTTGAAACTTTGGGTTTGTAGCGACGCCCCCTTTATCAGGATTCTCTCATGATAAAAATCATGGGAGTAATCATATGAAAATAAAATGAATGTCTGAAAGAATTTCCTGAAAAAGTAACGTTGTGACCGATAGCTAAAAGACACGGAGACTATTCTGCGTATTATAAAAATGAAGTATTTTTCTTCTTCTTTATATTCAACGAGTCAATTACTTTTACGATTTAAACATGTTGGTTTTAATGAAGCACAATAGGAGCGAACCTTACACCCGTTTCACGATTGTAGATGTAGTAGCATTTTCTAGCTAACTACAGCGAACTCTTGGCCCGCACGTAAATTAGCTTGCTTTCGTAGTGGTTTTGACAGGATGATGTTCAAAAACTGAAGAGAAACTTCTACTTCTAACGGATTCTAGCTTTACTGATAAGCTGGGGACGGACCTGCCCCCCTGAGGATTCTTTACTGAGGATGCAATAACTAAATGAAACCCCTGCATCTTAGAAAGAATAAAAGAAAATAGCGTATTCAAGAAATTCTGAACGTAATGAGTGAGAGTTAAGAATTGTTAACTATGGAATGACTATGATGGTCTGAGCCAATTTCTACTGTCATTCTTTCTAGTAGTTTTGAAATTCGCAGATCTCTTCAAACTGTTGAATTTGCAGTAATTTGGAGAACCAATGATCTTTTTGAAAATTGCTATTATTATTGTGGTGGCAGGGTCAACAATTTGAGCGTGCAGACGAAACCATTAATGCATTTAAAGGACTATTTGTTAGGAGCAAAGTTAATGTTTCCATTCTAGGCGGAAATAAATTAAATAGTTTACTATCAACATTTAATTTACGTCAAAGAAGTCAAGGCTGCAGTAACGGAAATGAAAAATAGAAAATCTCCTGGTGAGGATGGTGTCCCGATTGAAGCTAGCAAACTAGGTGGTAACACGCTGTTAAGTGCAATAACGGTTCAATAGATGTCTCGAATTGGGAAAAATACCGAAAGCATGGGAAAATGCAGTCATCACATTACTGCACAAGAAAGGA